>JAJPUD010006221.1:83816-131659 GCA_023553655.1 Myrmecobius fasciatus
AATAACTATCGATAGTATAAAATATTTGGGAATATATCTGCCAAGGGAAAGTCAGGATCTATATGAGCAAAACTACAAAACACTCTCCACACAAATAAAGTCAGATCTAAACAATTGGAAAAACATCAAGTGCTCTTGGATAGGTCGAGCGAATATAATAAAGATGGCAATACTACCTAAACTAATCTATCTATTTAGTGCTATACCAATCAAACTCCCAAGAGATTATTTAACTGACCTAGAAAAAAAAAACAACAAAATTCATCTGGAAAAACAAAAGGTCAAGAATTTCAAGGGAATTAATGAAAAAAAAATGCAAATGAGGGTGGCCTAGCTGTACCAGATCTAAAACTATATTATAAAGCAGTGGTCACCAAAACCATTTGGTACTGGATAAGAAATAGAGTAGTGTGGATCAGTGGAATAGGTTAGGTTCACAGGACAAAATACTCAATGACAATAGTAATCTAGTGTTTGATAAACCCAAAGACCCCAGTTTTGGGGATAAAAACTCACTATTTGACAAAAACTGCTGGGATAATTGGAAACTAGTATGGAAGAAATTAGGCATTGACCCACACCTAACACCATATACCAAGATAAGGTCAAAATGGATTCATGATCTAGGCATAAAGAATGATATTATAAACAAACTAGAACAATGTAGGATGGTTTACCTCTCAGACCTGTGGAGGGGGAAGGAATTTGTGACCAAAGAAGAACTAGAGGTCATCATTAATTACAAAATAGATAAGTTTGACTACATCAAGTTAAAAAGTTTTTGTACAAACAAAATGAATGCAGACAAGATTAGAAGGGTAGCAGTAAACTGGGAAAATATTTTCACATCCAAAGGTTCTGATAAAGGCCTCATTTCTAAAATATATTGAGAATTGACTCAAATATATAAGAATTCGAGCCATTCTCCAGTTGATAAATGGTCAAAAGATATGAACAGACAATTTTCAGATGAAGAAATTGAAACAATTTCTGGTCACATGAAAAGGTGCTCCAAGTCACTATTGATCAGAGAAATGCAAATTAAAACAACTCTGAGATACCACTACACACCTGTCAGATTGGCTAAAATGACAAGAAATGATAATGATAACTGTTGGAGGGGATGTGGGAAAACTGGGACACTGATACATTGTTGGTGGAACTGTGAACGGATCCAACCATTCTGGAGAGCAATTTGGAACTATGCTCAAAAAGTTATCAAACTATGCATACCATTTGACCCAGCAGTGTTTCTACTGGGCCTATATCCCAAAGAGATTTTAAAGGAGGGAAAGGGACCCATATGTGCAAAAATGTTTGTGGCAGCCCTTTTTGTAGTGGCAAGAAACTGGAAATTGAAAGGATGCCCATCAATTGGAGAATGGCTGAATAAATTATGGTATATGAATGTTATGGAATATTATTGTTCTATAAGAAACGACCAGCAGGACGATTTCAAAGAGTCCTGGAGACACTTGCATGAACTGATGCTGAGTGAAATCAGCAGAACCAGGAGAACATTATACACAGCAACAAGACTATACGATGATCAATTCTGATGGACATGGTTCTCTTCAACAATGATGTGATTCAAACCAGTTCCTATTGTTCAGCGATGAAGATAGTTATATACATCTAGAGAGAGGCCTGTGGGAACTGAGTGCGGACCACAACACAGCATTTTAATGCTTTCTGTGAATATCTCCATGCATTTTGTTTTCCTTCTTAGGTTGTTTTTTCTTCTTCTCTTTCTAGATCTGATGTTTCTTATGCAGTAAGATAATTGTATAGATATGTATACATGTATTGTATTTGTCATATAATTTATCCTATTTAGCATGTATTAGATTACATGTCATCTAGGGGTGGGGGGTGGGGGGAAGGAGGGGAAAAGCTTGGGGAAAAAAAGTTTTTGCAAAGGTCAATGTAGAAAAATCACTCATATGTTTTGTAAATAAAAAGCTTTATTAAAAAAAATTAAAAAAAAAAAAAAGAATTAGGAGGCTCCAAAAGTGATGTTTTGCTGTTGAGGAAAATGAATGTGTTGGTGAATGCTGACCAGCTTAGATCTTCCTTGGTATCTTGTTTTTGGGTGGTCTGCCCTAGAAATAAAGAAATAGTGAAATAAAGAAATAAAGAAACAAACAAACAAAAAAAAGAAATGACGAGTAGGTTAATTTCAGAAAAGCCTGGACTCACGTGAACTGATATTGAATAAAATAATAAGAACCAAGAGAATATTGTGCATAGTAACAAGAAGATTGTGTGATGATCAACTGTGATGGACTTGGCTCTTCTCAAATGTGGTGGTTCAAGGCAATTCCAATAGACTTGGGATGGAAAAATGTCAATTACATGTAGAGAGAGAGAGAGCTACAGAGAATGATTGTGAATTGAAGCAAAGTACTTTTAATTTTTTGTTTGTTTTCTTTCTCATGATTTTTTCCCCTTTTGGTCTGATTTTTCTTGCACTACATTTCAAATATGGAAATATGTTTAAATGGATTATACATATTTAATCTATATCAGATTGCTTACTGTCTTGGGGAGGGAAGAAGAAAAATTAGAAGACAATGTTTTACAAAAATAAATGTTAAAAACCATCTTTACATGTGTATGGGAAAATAAAATATGATCAAAAATGGATATATTTCCATAATAACCATGTTACCAAACAAAGCAAAAAAAAAAAAAGTGAAAAAACTATATTTCCATTTGCATTGAGTGAGCTTTTCTTAATGAAGCCACCCCTATTCTTTCTGATCACTATTTCTTTTTCTTTAGCTATTTTTCATTCATGCCTTTCTCTTAGTGGCCCTCTTTGGGGTTTTATTGGCAGAAATACCTTGGAATGGTTTGTGGTTGTTTTTTCTAACTCTTTTGCAGATGAGGAAATTGAAGCAAACAGAATTAAGTGACTTGCTTAGGGTCACACAGCTACTAAGTGTCTGAAATCAGATTTGAGTTCACAATGAGTCTTCCTGATATCAGGCCTGGCACTTTATCCATTGAACTTCTTAGCTGTCCAATTCCTTTTATAGATGCTCAATAACCCTCCTTTTAATAATCAGCTCTGGAACTTTTGCCAGGAATAAAAGTCAAGTTCATCAGTCTGTTATTTGTAGATGACTCTTTTCCCTTTTTAAAAATTTTGGGACACATTGTAGCATTCTTTTTTGTGTTAGCAAATAATTGGAAAATAAATAGATGCTCATCAATTGGGGAATGGCTGAACAAGTTGTGGTATATGAAGATCATGGAATATTATTGTTCTATAAAAAAAATGATGAACAAGCTGATTTTAGAAAGGCCTGGAAAGATTTACATGAACTGAGTGAAACAAGCAGAACCAAAAATACATTGTACACAATAACAGCAAAAATGTTCAATGATCAACTGTGAAAGATTTCGTTCTTCTCAGTGGTTCAGTGACTTAAAGCAAACCCAATAGACTGGACAGAAAATGCCATCTGCTTCCAGAAAAAGAACTAAAGAGACTGAATGTAAATATAGAGAATAATAGATAAGACTGGAAAGCTAGGAAGGGGTTATATTATAAAGTGCTCTAAAAGCCAAACAAAGAATTTTATGTTTGATCTTGGAGATAATAGAGAGTTTACTAGAGTTCACTGAAAAATAAAGGAGTCTTGTCATTTCTAGGGTAGCTAGGTAACACAGTAAATAGAGTACCAGTTTTGGAGTCAGAAAGATTCATCAGTGTGAATTCAAATCTGGCCTCAGATACTAATTATCCATGTGACTTTGGTCAAGTCATTTAATCCTATTTGCCTCAGTTTCTTCATCCGTAAAATGAGCTGGAGAAGAAAATAGCAAACCACTCTAGTATCTTTGGTATTGATTAGTGATAAAGACTGGAGAGATAGGCTGAACATTTCCATAGTGTTCTCAACAGACTGTCATCAATTTATTCTGAAGCCATCAACAATATATTTCAGGTAAATCCTTTTCTAGCCAAACTTCCAATTGAAGAAGCTATTGGGCAAAGTACCTGGTGCTGATTCTATTCCAGATAAGATTTACAAGGCAGGAGTCTACTGCTTGTATAAAAGCTGACTGAAGTCTTCTAGATTATATGACAAGAAGAGGTTATTTCCCAGAAATTCAAGAATGATTTTACTCTATCTCTAAAAGGAAATATATATACACATACATATACATATATAAATTATCCTATGACAATCACAGGCAGGTCTGTCTCTTAGTCATTGTTGGCAAGACTCTTGCCAGAATCCTCCATAATAGGCCAATCCTTCAGCTGAAAAATGATTTCTCCAACAGCCAGTATGCCTTCAGAAAAGATTGAAGAATGGTCGATATGGTATTTGCTGCCCAACAACTCCAGGAGAAATGCCAGAAGCAGAACAAAGATCTCTACAGGACTTTTATAGATCTGACCAAGGCTTTTGATACTGTCAGTTGTGAGGACTTGTAGATCACAGCAAAATTTTGTTGCCTAGAGAAGTTCTTCGGCTTTATGTGCCAGTTCCATGACAGGAATGGTTGTACAGGTTCTGGATAATGGATCATATTCTTGTTCTTTCCCAATCATCAATAGGGTCACACATCAATAGGGTCAATCATCAATAGAATGAAGCAGGAGGGAGTGCTTGCTCCCATTCTTTTTAACATGATCTTTTCAGCAATGTTGTCAGAACAACAAGAACAAAAATGGCATCAAAGTCAGCTATCAAATTATTTAACTTGAAAAGACTTTAAGCCAAGACTAAAGTGGAGAGTTGGTGCTTGACTTTTTTTTCCCCAGAATGCAGACTCTGAAATGCAACAGGTATGGATCAGTTCTCTGCCACTTATGCTAACTTTGGCCTGCCAATTAATTAATAAGAAAATAGAAATTCTCTATCAGCAAGCATTGCACCATCTAGACAGTGGAACTGCACATGGAAAAGCAAATGGAAAATTTTCTAGTGCTGTGGATAAGTTCACTTATCTTGGCAGTATACTTTTGAAAGATGTACATGTAGATTCTAAAGTTGATGCACACATTGCCAGAGCTAGTTTAGTGTTTGGGAGGCTGCAAAGGAAAGTGTGGGAAAGAAGAGACATTGAGCTATCTAGCAAACTGAAGGACTACAGAGCCGTTGTTGTATGCCTATGAAACCTGGACAGTACACTACCACCATGCCAGGAAACTGAATCACTTCCAGTTGAATTGATCTTCTAAAGATCACTTGGCAAGATAAAGTACCAGATACTGTAGTCCTTTCTTGAGCTGAATTGCCAAGTATTCAAACTCTATTACAGATAGTGCAAATATGAATGGGCTGATCACATAGTCCAGATGCCAAATGTATGTTTGCCTAAAAGATTATTTTATGGAGAACTCACACAAGGCAAGTGCTCACAGGAAGATCAAAAGAAATACAAAGACATTCTCAAGGTCTCTCTGGAGAACTTTGAAAGCAATTGTGGGACATGTATAGGACCTCACACCATAGCGTGTCTGCATTAAAGAAAGTGCTGTACTCTCTGAACAAAACAGAACTGCTGTAGCTCAAAAGACACAGATTTAGAGAACTCTCCACTCCAAATGTTCCTATGGACTATTTGTGCCTGAACTGTGGTAGAGCCTTCCAAGCTCCTATTGGCCTGATCAGCCACAATCAGATACACTGTACCTCGACTCTGACATAGTGATATCATTTCAGTCCTCTTCAAGCCTAAAGGGCAACAACCAACCAACTAAAAACCTTATGCAAATGGGTTAACCTTTCTGGGGCTCGGTTTCCTTATCTGTAAAATGAAGCAGTCAGACTAAATTCCTTCTATAGCCCTTTCTACCTTTAAATCTGATTTTCAATGATTCTTTATGAACATTTTCTTCTTCTCTCCCTTCCTGAATAGCTCATCTTTCTGTGATTTCTGTTGTATCTCTCCTACGCATTTCTCATATCCTGATATATTTTAGTTATTTGTGTACATGTGTAGACTGTAAGCTCAGGGAAGAACTTAGAAATTGTGGTCTTGTTTTTTTCCCACAAGATAATGTTTTATATAAAGAAAGTAGTACTTCAATGTCCCCTGAATTCAAATGTATTAAAGGTAAGGGGCTGGAAGTAAATGTAATAGAAGGAAAGTCTCAGAGATTAGTTGCTCAGAGCTAATTTCTTAAAAGGACTTTTGCAAAGTGACCACCAGGTGGCATCAAAACTCAGGGTCTCACTTCACCATTCTTGGAAGAACTTTGTAGGGGTCCCAATGAAGAGGGGATAGGGGAGAAGTGGAACAGAGGGGAAAGAAGAGGTTTAGCAAAGTTGAGAATAAAAGAGTGACTCAAAAAAAGGGAACTGGGGTGACGGGGAGGGGAGGGGAAGGGGGAAGGAGGGGAAGATGAGATCAGAAAGGGGAGGGAGCTGGGAGGATAGGAAAGGAGATGTTACTCAGGCTTAGGCAGCTAGAAAGGGTGGGGATAGAGGAGGTATATTTATCTGCTGAGCTGTTGGCATTAAAAATAACCAGGGGCCCACGGTAACCCAAGCCTTCCCCCCCACACACCATGAGCAGGGAAGTATGATGGGGAGGGCAGGAGTGGAAAGGGAGGTGATACCCCCTCCCCCACAATGCCCCCAACCTCAGGGCTGGGCCCAGTGCCAGGGAAGGGGCCCTAGCTGGCACCCCATGGGTTGGCTGAAGCCAGAAAAGTGGGGAGGAGGAAAGAGAAGGGAAGGAGTGAGAAGGGGGAGGGGGAGCCAGCCAGGAACAATGCTGGCCCCTGGCCAAAAGTTGGGGAAGGGGGGAAGAAAGAGAAAGGCAAGAAAGGGGAGGGAGTAGTCAATGAAAGGAGAGAGAGGAGGGAAGGGAAGAGAAAGGGGGCCAAGAAGAGAAAGACACAAGGAAGGAAAGGAAAAGACAAAGAGAAACGCCCACCTACAGGAAAGGAATAATAGGTGGGGAGATGGATAGGTACCCAGAGAAACAGAGGGGGGGGCTGAAAATAAACAGATTGAAGCAAAGGTAGACAGATAGAGGGAAGAGATAGAGAAGGACAAAAGAGACTTAGAGGCAAAAAGTAAAGCCCTTACTTATGAGAAGGGAAGACTTGAAATAAAGCAGATAGGTTACCTCTGGTTCCCCAGGAGCTTCTAATACTGCCCTCCCAGGCAAACAGGTGCTTTGTCTTCTAGCACTACCTCCATACCCACAAAATACAAAGGGTGGCAGTGAGAAGAATTGAGATTAGATTTTGGAAGAATTTGCCAAGAGAGTAGTTAGGAATCCCAATTAAAAGAGGTGAACAAAGAAGAGGATGGAGTCTCATTCTCTTGGGAACATAAATTCTCTTGGGGACTCTCTCACTAGATTGGTGGAAAGGGAGGGTCCCCCAAGGCAAAAGGCTGGACAAGATGACCTTTGGCAGTCCCTTCATGCCCACTATTTGTCCTTTGCTTTCTGAGTTGGGAGGTGTGATGATGGAAGGACAATAACAGGAAAGTTTTACTGAAAGATTTGATTTCTAACTGCCAGTCACAGAGGAAGGGAGATTTAGGTTAGGGGGTACTGTGGGCTGGGCAACCTGATTCTGATAGATGAGGGAGGGCAGCAGGAATAAGGCCGGATGCCCCCACCTTCCTGCTATGGGGCTCCCTGGCCCCAGGCATTGTGGCTAGTACACTGGACCGGGATAGTGGTTTGATTCAGCCTCGTGGGAAGGGAGTGGTGTGCTGGCTTAGTGGAGTTCAAAGTTCCCACACTGTTCAAAATGAGAAAGGACCCTGGAGATCCTCTAGTCCAGCTCCCTCCTTTGACAAATTGGAAACTGAGGTCCAGAGAGCAGAACTGTGCTTCCAGTAGGGAGTAGTGGGGAAGGTATTTGAACAGAGATCTCCTAACTCTTAATCTGGCACTTCAGCAAGTCACTTCTGCAGAAGTCCTCTACTAAGAAACTAAATAATGGCATGGATACAGCATTGAAGCTGCTTTCAGGAAGTCCTGAGTTCAAATCTGTCCTCAGACATTTTCCACCCATGTGACTCAGTAATCATTTAATCTCTGTGGTCCTCAGTTTCCTAAGAGTAACCCCTTTCCCCCTTTCCCCCTTTCCCCCTTTCCTCCTTTACCCCCAACTTATGAAGTTCAAATGTTATTTCATTGTGAACTATTATTATCCTAAAAATGTAAAGAATGGGATTTTATTATTGTTGCAACTATACCAGAAGAGTACAATGATGGACCTTCCTTAAGTAAAGCAATGTTCTTTGTTAAATCAGAAGGCCGGGGGTGTGACTGTTGGGCAGAGCCTTTTGTCACTCTGTGCCTTTGTGACCAGTATTTGGACCATGTAGGAGGTCCTTTGGATATTTCTTATCTCACTAAAGACAATATTCTCAGTGTATTCCTGTTCCAGTAATCTGTGTGCTGCAAAGACCTTGGTGGTCAATCTTTATTCAAAGAATCAGAATTGAATAGTTGGAACGGGACCTTGGCAATCCTTAGGTAATGAGAATTTACATTTTTATTTTGCTTTAAGGTTTGCAAAGCACTTTCCAAATATCACCTTATTTGATCCTACCCGAAAGAAAGGTGCTATTATTATCCCCCACTTTTTTTTAAACAGATGAACAAAGTGAAGTGGAGTTTTAAATGACTTGCCTGCGAACTGAGATCTTTGGAATACCAAACTGCATGATGCAGTTTAGCGTTGTATTTTAATTCTAGGATAATCCAAAAAAAAAAAAAAAAGAAAAAGAAAAGAAAGAAAAAAAAAGAAAAAAGGAATTCTCTCTACAGCATACCTTTGCTACCAGGTTTCCAATGAAGGGGGCTAGGTTCATCCCTGAAGCCAGTCTATTATATCTTTGGAAAGCTCTAATTGCTAGCAAGCCTTTCCTGACAGAAAGCCTAAATTTCTCTTTGCAGTTTACACCTTTTGCAACTAGTTCTGGCCCCCCGGGGCCAAACAGAACTAAACTAATTCTCTTACAGGCAATCTTTCAAGTACTTGAAGACAGATCTACCGGATGGCAGCAAACCCCACCCCTTACCCCCAACTCCAAGTTTCTCTTCCCCGGGGGGATTGTCCTTGTCTACAAATCCCAAAGTTAGTGGCTGTTTCTGCTAGTGGGTTCCTGAATCTCAGGTGTGAGGAAATGAACAGGCTTTAGGCACTTTCTGAGGAGCATATGGCAAGGTGGAAGAATCTGGATTTGAGCTTCATCTCTAAAATTTATTTAAACTTGTTGTTGTTCATTTTTTTCCCAATCTTTTCTGACTCTTCATGATCCCATTTGGGATTTTCTTGGCAAAGATAATGGAGATTTTGGTTTTTTTTTGCCATTTCCTTTTCTAGCTCATTTTACAGATGAGGGAAATTGAGGCAAACAGAATTAAATGGCTTGTCCAGGATAACAGAACTAGTAAGTAACTGAAGCCTCAATTGAACTCAGCTGTTTCTGACTCCAGGACAGGCACTCTATCCACTATGCATCTTAGCCGCCCATTCCATTTCTCACCACACGCTAATGTTCCATTACATTCACATAACTACAGTTTGATCAGCTGTTTCCTGACACTGACATTGTTACCAATTTTTTGATACCACAAAAAACAAAAAAGAAATGTGCTGCTATAAATATTCTAGTATGTGTTGGATCTCGGTTCCTGTCTCTTTGGGCCCTTAGATGAGAGAAAGGTGGATGAGTACTATACAGACAGACCAGGTGGAAGATCCTTCATATCAGGAAAGTATGTTGAGAAGATAGTCACCATACATTTGGGAAGAGGAAGAGGTGACAAAAAGATTGGGAATACTTCAAATTAGGAGAGAATCCTGGGCCACCTAGGATTGAATAGCATGGACAGTTTGTACCTAGTCTGGACCTGGTCATTTTCTTTTTACTCTTTTACACTGATATTTTTTTTTCCTATATACAGACTCTTTTCCATTGTGAATAAACCCTAGAAAATATACTTTAGTATATTTGGAATGTATGGAATGGTAAGGGGATAAAAGGAGAAAAAGGAGTTTCTCCCAAAATTGTGGATTCAATTAAGCTACCTTGGACAAAAGGAAGAAAAAGTGATTTGAAAAGGAGTGTGTGTGTGTATGTGTGTGTGTAGGATCTTGAAATGTATGCAGGACACACTTTTAAATTTAATCTGCATTAACACTTTCTTTTTAAAAATATATTTTTATTAAAGCTTTTTATTTTCATTACAAGGATAATTTTTCAACATTGACCCTTGCAAAACCTTGTGTTCCAAATTTTCTCCTCCTTCCCCCCACCCCCTCCTGTAGATGACAAGTAATCCAATATATGTTAAATATGATGAACACTTTCTTAAATCTGCAAATCCACAAAACCATAATCAAATTCTAATCTATCACCTTGGCTGATTTTGGAGGTGTTAATGTGTTAAGTGAAAATTTAGCAATAGGTAATCTGAAAACAGATAGGCAAATGGATAGTTTCACCCTTCTGGTGTGATTGATCTTGAACATCAGGGAGAACTGGTACCAAGAAGTATCCCTGGATTTAAAGCATGAAGGGATTTTAGAGACCATCTCTTGCAATGCCCCTATTTTACATAAGAGGAAACTAAATTCAGGTAAGGATACTGACTTTTTTTCTTTTCTTTCTTTTTTTTCTTTTTTTTGGGGTGGGGTGGGGTGGGGGAGGCAAGTGGGACTAAGTGATTTGCCTAGAGTCACATAGCTAGCAAATGTTAAGTATTTGAGATTGATTTTGAACTTGGGTTCAATTGACTCCAGGGCCAGTGCTCTATCTACCCCCCCAACTACTTTTTCTAAGCTCTTTAAACTAGTGGGTTACAGAATTAGAATTTGAGGCCCAGCCCTTTGAATTCAAGAAATTCTGGAGAGTCTTCTAGTTAGAGTTCAATAATCAATGAGGTTAAGAAATGAGTGCATTCCCAGAGGGAGGACTGTGGGGAATGAGTGTGAATCACAACAGAGTATTTTCACTTTTTGTTGTTGTTGTTGTTTGCTTGCATTTTGTTTTCTTTCTAATTTTTTTCCCTTTTTGATCTGATTTTTCTTGTGCAGCACAATAACTATGGAAATATGTGTAGAAGAACTATACATGTTTAATATATATGGGATTACTTGGTGGCTAGGGGAGGGGATGGGGAGAAAGGAGAGAGAATAGAAATCTGGAAAACAAGGTTTTACCGGAGTGAATGTTGAATATTATCCATCTTTTGCTTTGAAAATAAAAGCTTTAAAAATAAAATAAAATAAATTACTGGAGATTATATGTATATAAAGAAATGAGTGCATAAAGAAAGCCCAAGGCTCAAATTCAGTTTCACTAGAATCTCAGAAGCAGATGCTGTTTATAGAGGCCTAAGGCTCAGGATAGAGCCATCCTAACATGTTCCTGGTGTAGACTGAAGTGGGGGATGGGGCTAGGGCCAGGGGATGTAGGCTTCTAATAAAATCTTTGTGTTTTCTCCCCCATCCACAACCCTTCCCCTATTATTTTTCTTCTCCTCTCAGAGCCTGAGGGCATTTGGACTATCCTTGTCCTTCAAGAGGCAATCGAGAGGCCATGGCCCTGGGAAAGGACCAAGGGTCAGCCTTCACACCCTCCCTAGTTAGATTACTGGTTCAGCTATGGTAACTTTAGGACTTAATCCTCCACCTGAATAGGGAGTTTTGAGAGAGACACAGAGAGAGAGAGACAGAGAGAGAAAGTGACAGAGAGATAGAGACAAAGACAGAAAAAGAGACAGACAGAAAGACAGAAAGAGATAGACAGAGAAGTAAAGACAGAGACAGAGACAGAGAGACAAAGAAAGAGATAGAGACAGAGAAAGAGACAGAGAGGCAAAGACAGAGAAAGAGAGAAAGAGAAAGAGAGAAAGAGATAGAGAAGCAAAGACAGAGACAGAGAGTTTGGAGATTCACTTAGGAGTCCTTAAAAGCCTAATCTTTTAGCCTGGCAGGAGGGGAAACAGTTGGACTCCTAAACCTCTTTCATAGAGGCACCAGGCATTAGGCCCCACACCATGAAGAATAAAAGGTAGACAGCAGGGAAGACTCCCATACATATTAGATGAAAATCTGTTTGTTATATGTGAAATTCAAAAACTTCTCTTACCAACAGTACCAACGCCCAAAGCAACACACTTAATAGTCAGCATTGCTGAAGTCTTTTCTGTATCCACTTTCAATTCTCCAAATCCAATGTAATCTCAGCTTCTCTCTGGGACTTTGGCAGCCCTCCCTTGGTTTTTCCATCTGTAAAAAAATAAAGTGTTGGATCTGAGGATCCACAATTTACTTCTAGTTCTAACAATCTACATTCTTGGATATTTTCTTGCTTTTAATGTTTTCTCTTCTAACATTCTATTTCCCAAGGCTCCATTCGTCGTCCCCAAGTCCCTTTCTTCTCTGACATTCTCTAGATCTATGGGATTTTGCCTCAGTGACTTAGTGATTCCAACCACACCTCCTCCTCCTTCCCTCCATGTCTCCCATCAGGAGGGAAAGGGCAGCCAGAGCTGAGAAGTTTGTCTTCTGCTATTGCTGCCTCAGGCTGACTCAGATTTGCTGAGTCTCCATTCCCAGAAAATGCTGCCTGGCAAAGAGAGAGAGAGACTGAGAGAGCGATGAGGTCAGATCCTGGGTTCTCCTAACCTAGGACAGAATCAAGTAAAGGAAGCCAGTTACTCCTGTGCTCAGCATCCTGAGATCTTCTTAGAAGAATTTGACCTCAGCCTGAGTGTTCCAAATAGAATCAGAGGGCAAAGTTGCAGGCGGAAGATGAGATATTCTGGAAATCCTAGTTTCGAGGTTCAGAACAAGCAAATGTTTATTCGTTGAACATTTATCAATCTCCTATTTGTGAAAGCCACAGTACTAATTAGGCACTGGTGGGGAGATAAAAGGATAAAAAAGACAGTTTCCTTTCCTATATAGATCTTATAGTCTCATTGTTCAGTTCTGTCTGGTTCTTTATGACCCCATTGGGGTTGTCTTGGCAGAGATGCTAGAGTGGTTTGCCATTTCTTTCTCCAGCTCATTTACAGAGGAGGAAACTGAGGCACACAGGGTTAAGTGACTTGCCCAGGACCACACAGTTTGTAAGTGTCTGAGATTGGAGTTGAACTCAGGAAGATGACTCCTCCTGACTCCAGACCCAATGCTCTATTCACTTAGCTACTTAACAGGCTAATAATAATAATAATATAAAGACATAGGCACAAATATCCATAGAACAAATATGAATATATCACTGAATCCAAGAAATGATTTTTTAGAGGATTGTTTGATCCAATTTCTTCATTTTGCAAATAAAGAACTGAGATCCAAAGATCCAAACTCATGTGGCTATATGAGGCTGGAGCAATTAACTGTGTCTCTTTACAAACTCCTCTGTCTTAAACTTCCCACACTAGTCCCATTTCCATCTGTTTCTAGGCTCCCTTCAAGGAGCTAATCTCAAAGAAGCCATGAAGATAACCTATCCAGCTTGGCTTAGTGCCAGCCTGGTTCTTGGAGATGTTGGGAAAGAGATAGAGATGACCTATGCTCTTGAGAGAGGGAAAGGTAGAAGAACTTTGGGTCAAGTGGGGTCATCTGTATCTCAGCCCCCATCGATGGTGACAGTGACAGACGATTTCTGGACTCACCTCACTGCAGGGGATCCATTGATCAGGGCAGCTGTTGGGATGGAGACAGGCAGTTAGAAAATAGAAACCCTGGGGAAGAAGGAACTGGGGGAAGAGGTGAGGAACAGGGTGCAGAGAAGGGAGAAATGCTTTAGACATTAACTTTAAAACCAATGAAAATGTAAATTCTCAAGAGATAGCTGAGGAAGGCTTGGGGGAGGTGATATCTTAGAATGTCAAGGATAGAAGGAATCTTAAAGATACAGTATATCAGAGATAGTGAATAATTTTCCAACTGATTTAGTGATGGGGAGATCTGAGATTACAAAGGTAATGGAGGTGGAGTGGGATGGAGGACAGAACAGGAAAACCCTGAAAATATAGGAAGGACCGAAGTTCTACCGGGGGAAAGCTGGAGGTTAGACAACTCTCAGTGGATTTTATAGGAGATGAAGCTAGGGTAAGAGAAAGCCTCCCTAGGGATAGCATCTATCTAGTCAACAAAATGGACTATCGTCCTAGGGAATAATGGATGGGTAGACAGAAGCACTTCCTAATGGTCCAGGGGTCAAAGACATTAAGCCAGAGGAATACTAGGTCTGACATAGGGAAAAGACTGAAAATTTACCCCCTGGCAAGGAAGAACTTGATTTAGGAAGAGGGAGGTGGGGGAGCAGTTAGGGGACTAAGGTCTCGTCTCTGGGCGAGGGCTTGCTGTCCTCCCGCCAAGTTTCTGCTCCTACAGGGAGGAGCCCAGCCCAAAGATTCTTATCCCAGCTCCTCGGAAGTAGAACTGGTTTGTTCACTGGCAGTGCCAAAGGAGGGGGGAGGCTGAGGATGAGAGGTCAGGAGGTCAACACCTGCCCACCTCTGGCAGGACCCCTTGGGATGAAGGGAGAAGGATTCTCAGCCATCTGACTCCCCAAAGTGCCCAGCTGCAGAACTGTTTTCAAATGTACTCGAGAAAAAATTACTGCATTTTCATCATAGACAAAACTCTCCAAAGTGTAGTATCCCCTTCTGTCTCCCTCAGCTCCTACTTTTCTCCTCCAGTGTCCCCTTAATTCCTTATCCCTTCCCTTGGGGCTCCCCACTTCTTTCCCTTCCCCAAAGGCTTCTCAGTCCCAGTGCAGCACATTCACTGGAAAATAATGGAACTTATAGTCAGAACATCTACATCTATAGTCAGAACAGGTTTGAATACTGCCTCTGCCACTGTGTGATCTTGGGCAAGTGACTACATCTCTCTGGGCCTTGGTTTCCTCAGGAGGTTGGACTAAATAATAGCTAAGAATCCTTTCAGCTTTCTCTGATAAGGCTGACTCAGTCAAAAGGAATATTTGGTAGGATATTCTTTCTGTCTCTGTGTATCTCTGTCTCTGTTTCCCTCTCTATCTGTCTCTATCTTTGAATCTGTCTCTCTGTCTCTCTGTCTTTGTCTTTCTGTATGTGTCTCTATCTCTGTGTGTCTCTGTTTCTCTCTGTCTTTCTCTCTGTGTTTCTCTCTCTGCCTCTCTATCTCTGTTTCTGTCTCTGACTGTTTCTCCGTATGTCTGTCTGTTTCTATCTTTCTGCTTCTGTCTCTTTTGGCTTCTCTTTCTGTCAGTGTCTCTCTGTGTCTCTGTCTCTGTTTCTGTCTCTGTGTCTCTGTCTCTGTTCCCCCTTTACCTCCCCCCCTCTCTTTTTCTCCTCCTGCTCCTCTTTTCTCCTTCCTCCCTCTAAAGAAATAATGAGATTAATCTGACAGGGGCTGAAGTGAGTAGACATGTGGAGGACTACAGTGGCCTGAGATTCAAGGCTGGGGTGAGGATAGGGGTTACATCCTGGAGGGGCTCACAGCAGAGCTTTCCTTTCCCTAGTTCTTTTTCATCTTCCTTAACAAAAGCCCCCAGAGGCCCCGTCACCTCATCCATCTTGCATACTCTGGTTGATGGCAGCCTCTTTATCATTAGCAACCCCAGGTCAAAGGGTACAGTCCCCAGGACCCTTTCCCTCACCACTATTCCCACCCCCAATCTCCAGCTGACAGCTACTGTTTTCTGGTCTCCCCCTTCCTTTTCTAGCCCTTTTCCTACTCTTCTCTCACCTCAGCTAGTCCTTCACCCTTTCTCCTCAGTGATTTAATTTATTCTTTTTTTCTAGCTAGTTTAGTTGCAAGCTCAATTCATTGATCTTCTCTTTCTCTATTAAATTCAAGTAAGCATTTAGGGATATAAAATTTCCCCTAATAACCACTTTGGCTGCATCCCACAAATTTTGGTATGTTGTCTCATTGTTAATCATTCTCTTGGATGAAATTATTGATTGTGTCTAGGATTTGTCGTTTCACCTATTCATTCTTTTCTCCTCAATAATTTGTTCCAACTTTTTTTTTTCCCCCCCCCCCCCCCCCCGCATCACCCTCATATATTTCTCTCTGTCTTTCTTTAACTCTATGTCCACCTTTCTGTCTATTGCTTTTCCTATTAATCATCTCTCTTAATCTCTCTATCTCTGGTCTCATTCTCTGAATCAATCAATGCCTCTTCAAAGTCTACAAGCACACATACAGAGCTCATTCTTTCTGCCTGTGTGTGGGTGAGTGTGTTCACATGGAAGTTGGAGGATTGATACTGGGAGGGGGTTGAAGATTTCATCCTAATATTCTAGCCTCAACTCTTTTCCACAATTTCTGGATTTTGTGTCTTTGGGTAATGAGGGGTTTTAAATGCCCTTTCCCTTTCTCTCCCACCCTTTCCTGCTTGATCACCTGTCCCATTTACGTCAATAGTGTGTCTCAGACCTTGGAGATGTCTATGCTGCCTTATTTTTTTAATTGGCTGTGGGACATTGAGACATTTGGGAGGTAAGGGATACGAATGAAAGGGAAAACAATTCAGGCTGTTCAGGGTTTAGGGAAAGAGGGTCTGAGAATTCTTCTGTGTGTTTCATCATTAAGTGAATCACATGCAAATGAGATGTAAATTACCATGGATATTAGCGTCTCTTCCACTGGAGTCCCTCCGGGGTGGGGATGGTACCTGCATCCTGTTCTCCCAGCTGCTAGAGTTAGCGGAAGGCAAGCTAAGGGGGGAGCGAAGTCTGGTGAAGGGGAAGCCTGGAAGGGATTTCTCACCAGCTGGGTGGGGCAGTCAGGGTGAGGCTGCCACCTCCCTGATCCAATCTCCCAAGCTGTAGACTAACCATAGCTTTATCTCCCTTGCTGTCTCTGGCTGGAGTCTCCTCCATCCTGAGCAGTCCCACTGTGATAGCCTTCCTTGTCCTGGGTACTAACTATACACAAAGAGAAGAATGAAATCATAGGGTTTGGAACAGAGACTTTAAAGAACTTCATGTCTGAATCCTTCATTTCATAACTGAGTAAACTAAGGTACAGAAATGTCCTTTCTTGGAGGGAAAAAGAACACTAAATCAGAATAAAGGAGCTGGATTCAAATCCTGACTCAGATATACTATTATGTGTGATTTGGGGCAAGTCGCTTGAGAAAGCTTGTCTGAGGTCTAGTTTGAACTCGGATGTTTCTGACTCCAGATGCAGCACTCTGTCCATTGTGCCACTAGCTGTCCCTGAGTAATGTAGTATGTTAAAAATAAAATAAATAAATAAACAAGAGTAGATGCCTATTAGTTGGGGAATGGCTAGATAATTCTGGCATATGAAAGTAACAGAATACTGTTGTTCTATTAAAAAAAATGATAAACAGGCTAATTTTAGAAAAGCCTGGAAAAATTTGCATGAATTGATGCTGAGTGAAGCAAGCAGAACCAGGAAAACATTGTACACAGGAACAACAAGATTGTGTGATGATCAGCTATGATGGACTTGTCTCTTCTTAGCAATTAGTGATCCAAGGCAACTCCAATAAACTCTGGATGAAAAAGACTATCTACACCCAGAGAGAATACTATGGAGACTGAATGTGGATCAATGCATACTATTTTCATCTTTTTTTTCTTCTGTTTTTTTTCTCATGATTTTTCCCTTTTCTTCTGATTTTTCTCTCCCAGCATGATTCATGTGGAAATATGTAAAAAAATGAATGTAAAAAATAAAAATAAATTAATTTTTAAAATGCCAAGCTATATGTAACTGATTCATGGTTTCATATATTTAAAAACATTTAATATAGATTTGAAAAAAGCAAGCTTTCTGTACATGTCCACCATTTCATATACACTCCTCTTTTCTGTTCTTTGCATAGCAAAATTTCATTGTGTTGGCATTTTTAAAATTCACAATAAAAGGAGAAAAAATAGAAAAATAAATTCTTGCTTAATTGACTCTTGAGTGACTTGTTCAAGGTCACACAAGTGATTAATAGCAGAACTAACATCACAGAAGCACAGGACTTGAGCATTGATAGGGACTTCAGTGGCTACCTGATCCAATCCTCTATCCCAAAAGGAAGCCCCATCTATCATGACAAAAGGCCATACATCCTCTGCTTGAAGACCTCCAGTGAGGGAAAATCCATTCCTTCCTGGGGCAACCCATCCCCCTTTTGGACTTCTCTAATCGTTTAGAGAAATATTCTTCACATCAAATCCAAGTTGGTCTCTTTGTTACTTGCACTCCTTGCTCCTTATTCTGCCCTCTGGGGCCAGACATAATAAGGCTAATCCTTCTTCCAAATGACAAGCCTTCAAATAGTTGAGCACAGTTATCAAGTACCTCCTAATTTTTCTCTTTCTTCAGTCTAACTATACTCTGTTCTTTGAAGCAATTCTTATATGATGTAAACATCAATTCACCATTCTTCTTGCTCCACTTTGGAAAATCCCCAACTTATTATCATCCCCAAAACTAAACATCATCCTCTGAATGAGGTCTGTCTAGGACTAAGTATAGAGAGACGATTACCTCCTTAATTTTCTTGGATATCATGCCTCTCTTAATATAGTCCAAGACCACACTGGCTATTTATTTGGCTACTACATCACACTGCTGACTCACATAGATCCTGCAGTCCACTAAAACTCAGACAAACTGCTATCCAACCATGTTTCTCTCATACAGTACTTAAAAGAATTAAATTTTTGAACCGAAATGTAAGACTTTACATTGGATTTCATCTTAATGTTTTCATTCTGGTGCTGTATCTTGTCAAGATTTCAGCTCCTGACTTTTGTTTATTATATTAGCTATGCTTCCCAGTTTTGGGTTACCTACAAATTTGATGAGAATATTAAATAGCACAGGGCTCAGTGCACACCCCTGAGATACTCCATTGGAGAGAAGAGGACTTTGACCCAGTTGACAGGAAAAGAATTAATTAACAATAATATTGAATAATTCTAAGGACTTTTATAAATTAATGAAGAATGAAATGAGCAGAACTCAGGAGAATAATTTATATAAAGAATAACACTGTAAAAACAACTTCAAAAGCTGTAAGAACTATGATTAAAAAATGGCTATTTGTAATTCAAAGAACCATTGGTGAAACATGCCATTCATTATAGAGATGTGATGGATTTAGGATGTGGAATGAAACTATATATATATTATTTGGGCATGAACATTAAGAAAATCTGTCTTGCTTGAGTATGCATATTTATTACAATAAATTTGTTTTTCTTCTTTTTTTTCCAGTGGGATTAGGAGACAAAATGAATTTCTGTTCATTTTTTTAAAGTATGGAATTGGGGAGGGGGAGATATGTGCTACAGATGTAAAATTTTGCATGCACTTTCAAATAAAGTCCCTGTATTATTAGTTTTACTTAACTGTTTTACTTCTTTATAAGATATTTCTCACAAAATGAGAGTAATCAATAAATGTTTGTAATACAAAAATAAAACTTAAAGTGAGTTCCCCTAACATTTAAAATTTTTTCAATAGTATTTTATTTTCCAAATACATGTAAAGATAGTTTTCAATATCATTTTTAAGTGTATTTATTTTTAATACACATTGCTTTATGAATCATGTTGGGAGAAAAAATCAGAGCAAAAGGGAAAAACCATGGGTGAAAAAAAAAACAGAAAAAAGAAGTGAACATAGCAGATGTTGATTTTCATTCAATGTCCAAAGTTCTTTTTCTGGATGCAGATAGCATTTTTATGTCCCTAGTTTATTGGGATTACATTGTATCAGTGAACCACTGAGAAGAACCAAGTGTTTCATAATTGATTATCACACATTCTTGCTATTATTGTTTACAGTGTATTCTTGGTACTGCTTTCAACTTTCATTTTTGTAAGTCTTTGTGTTCCAACTTTTTCTCCCTCTCTCCCTTACCTCCCCCATGCCCAAGACAGCAAGTAATCTGATATAGGTAAAATATGTGCAATTCTTTTAAACACATTTCCACATTTATCATGTTGTGCAAGAAAAAATTAGACCAAAAGGGAAAAAACATGAGAAAGAAAATAAACAAAAAGTGAAAATACTATGTTTTGATCCATATTAAGTGTCCATAGTTTTCTCTCTGCATGCAGATGATATTTTCCAACCCAAGTCTATTGGAATTTCCTTAAATCACTGCATTGTTGAGAAGACCCAAGTCCACCACAGTTGATTATTGCATAATTTTATTGTGTACAATATTCTCTTGGTCTTGCTCACTCACTCAGTATCAGTTTATATAAGTCTTTCCAGGCTTTTCTGAAATCAACCTGCTCATCATTTCTTATAGAACAATAATATTTCATTAATTCTTTTTAATTGAAAAAAAAAACCCAGAGGATTGATAAAGAAGAATGCTATACTCTTCCTGACAGGAGATGGATTCATTATGCAGAATAAGATCTACATTTTTAGACCTGGGCAACATAGAAATTTGTTTTTACTCCATTATGTATGTTCATTACAAAGATTTTGTTTGTTATTTTTCTTTTCCTTCTCACTTGGGGAAGGAAGGAGAGGTGATAGAGAGAAAAAATGCTTATCAATTGAAATATTTTTTAAAAAATAATTAATGACTTTTTGTAGTTCAACCTTCAACCAGTTCTGAATTCTTCTACTTGTATTATCACCTTAAAAAGTCCATATCCCTCATTTCCCCCAAAAGAATGGTATGAGAATGCTCACTTCAGCAGCACATATACTAAAATTGAAACGATATATGGCCCTTGTGCAAGGATGACACACAAATTCATGAATTTGTTTAGAAGAATTGCACATGTTTAACCTATATTGGATTGCTTGCTGTCTAGGGGAAGGGAGAGGTAGGGATGGAAAGAGAAAAAATTGGAATACAAGGTTTTGCAGGGGTGAATGTTGAAAATAAAAAGTTATTATTATTTTTTGAAAAGAATGACATGAGATACTTTATCAAATATATTACTAAAATCTAGGTTTATTACATATCCACCATTCTCCTAATCTACTGGAGAATCCCATTGTTGTTCATTTGTGTCCTACTCTTTATGACCCCATGCTGTCCTTAGCATTTTCTTGGCAAAGACACAGGAATAGTTTCCCATTTCCTGTTTTAAGGAAAATAGAGATTAAGTGACTTACCTAGAATCATACAGTCTATATATTTCTGAGGCTACATTTGAATTCAGGTCTTCCTGACTCCAAGTCCAGGGTTCTAACCATGGAGCAACCTACCTGCAAAGGCTCAAACCAATGCACTTTGGGACTGAAGTTACAAATTTTTTTGTTTAGATTTGTGGTTTCAATTATAGGTAGTAAGGAGACTTCTAAAATGGACTATATGAAACTGTTCTTTAACCTGGAGTCTTACAATGTTGCCTGAGACATGGAGAAATTAAGTAACTTGTTTAGAATCACCTTAATGGTAAGTATCAGATAATGGATTTTAATCCCATTTTCTTTTTTTTTTTAATTTATTAATACTTTTTATTTGCAAAACATATGTATGGGTAATTCCTTTTTTTATATTAATACTTTTTATTTGCAAAACATATGTATGGGTAATTCCTAAACATTAACCCTTACAAAGCTTTCTGTTACAAATTTTTCCCCCCTACTCCCCACCCCTCCCCTAGATGGCAGGATATCCACTACATGATAATTATGTTAGAATACTTAAGAAATCGAATATACGTATAGTTATTGCCACACATCATTTTTTGTGCAGGAGAAATCGTATCTACAAGGAAGAATAATCCGATAAAGGAAATACAATGCAAGCAAACCTCAATAGAGAACATGAAAATGTTATGTTGTGGTCCACATTTCACATCCCTCTCTGGGTGTATATGGCTTTCTTCACTGAACAACTGGAACTGGTTTGAAGCATTTCATTGTTGAAGAGAGTCATGTCCCTTAGAACTGATCCTCATATAGTACTGTTGTTGCCGTGTATAATGATCTCCTGGTTCTGCTCATTTCACTCAGCATCAGTTCATGCAAGTCTCTTCAGGCTTCTCTAAAATCGTCCTTCTGGTCATTTCTTACAGAGCAATAATATTCCATAACATTCATATACCATAATTTATTCATCCACTCTCCAATTGATGGGCATCCATTCAGTTTCCAGTTTCTAGCCACTACAAAAAGAGCTGCCACAAACATTCTTGCACATGTGGGGCCCTTTCCTTCTTCTATGATTTCTTTGGGATATAAGCCCAGTAGAAACACTGCTGGGTCAAAGGGTATGCATAGTTTGATAATTTTTTGAGCATAGCTCCAAATTGCTCTCCAGAATGGCTGGATCTGTTCACAGCTCCACCAACAATGCATCAGTGTCCCAGTCTTCCCACATCCCCTCCAACATTCATCGTTATCTTTTCCTGTCATTTTAGCCAATCTGACAGGTGTGTAGTGGTACCTCAGAGTTGTCTTAATTTGCATTTCTCTGATTAATAGTGATTTGGAGCACCTTTTCATATGATTATAAATAGTTTTAATTTCATCATCTGAAAATTGTCTGCTCATATCCTTTGACCATTTATCAATTGGAGAATGGCTTGAATTCTTATAAATATGAGACAATTCTCTATATATCTTAGAGATGAGACCTTTATCAGAACCCTTAAATGTAAAGATGTTAATCCCATTTTCTTGCCTGGAAAACAGACTTTCTGCCAGCTATATCTATGACTCTTAGATGCTCTGTGGGGGGAAAATGGAATTAGGGGCAGCTAGGTGACACAGTGAATTCAAGGTTTGAAGAGAGGGAAAGCTGGGATTAAAGGAGGAAGAATGGAGGAAATATATACTTTGTAGGAAAGCTAAATTGAAAGTGGATGAGATGTGAGTTGGGTATAGGTGTCAGATGGAATAGTGAGTCAAAGTCAAAGCTGTTCGAAGATAAGAGAGTTGAAATAAAGGAAAAATAGGGAAAGGGCCTGGTAACTCAGGACAAAATATTGAATTTGCCTGGATGAGTATAGAAGCAGAGTCTGGAATGGAATGGATCTAGAAAGGTCATTTTAGCTATTCATCTTGAAAAAAATATAGGAAGATTTCCAAAGAAAGACCATCAGAGATTGTTTGGGAGTGTTTGGGAGTGCACATTTTCTTGATATATTCCAATGGATCTGCAAACTCATTAGATTAGGTATTCTCTTCACTTGTAGATCTCAACCCATCCATGCTTACCCATCCTTCGAGACTACCATATATATTCTCCCTTAAGTTCATTAACAAGCCATCCTTTGGTCATCAGTCCCTCTCACCATCTTTTAACACGTTCCTTTGATTGTATCCTTTATGCCCCAATTTCACATAACCTTTTCCATTTGTCTTTTTGGTGATCCTCAGCTTCAATTATTCAGAGATCAAAGCATCCCATGATTCTTGCCCATGATTCCTGGCCATACAATATTATAGAAAAAATCTGCCCTGGGCATTTAAATACCCCTTTCTCCACATAGAATCTTCCATTATTCCAAAGATAAACAATGAATAAGCAAAACCAACTCTGACAACACATGCCATATTCAGCACTTATAAGTCATCAACTTTCTTCTGTGAGGAGGAAAATATGTTTCATCATATGGAACCTGTGGAATCAACATTAGTCATTGTCTTTAAATTCAACAGCCTTTCTGTGTTGCTTTCCTTTGCATGACTGTAATCATCATGTATATTATTATTCTGACTTTGCCTTGCATCAGTTTGTGTAACTTTTCCCATTTTTCTCTAAATTCTCCATATCCATTATTTCTATGGTATAGTAATATTGTATTATAGTTGTGAGAACTAGTGAAAGATTATACTTCTTTCTAGATTTTTTCTGTGACAAAAAGCACTGCTATTTGGCTACATATGAGATTTTTAGTTCTATCATTGACAGGAATTTGGTATTCAGGAAAGGGATTAGAGAATCAAAGCATATCTCTTAGTAATGTTTTTTCTCTTTTGTGTGTGTGTGTGAGGCAATTAGAGTTAAGTGACTTGCCCAGGATCACACAGCTAGTAAGTATTAAGTGTCTGAAGCAGGATTTGAATTCAGGTCCTTCTGACTCCAAGGCCAGTGTTCTATCCACTGTGCCATCTAGCTGTCCAGTAATGTTTTTCTAACTTAGTTCCAAATTGTTATATTCGATGGTTGGACAAATTTGTGGCTCCATCAAGAGCGTATTAATGTGATTCTCCTCCCCCAGTCTCTCAATACTAATTTTATCTCATATAATCTTTTCCAATTTGATGGGTATGAAATGAAACCTCATAGTTTTTAAAATTCGTATTTCTTTCCTTATTAATGAGCTCTTGGTGGAACCATGCAGTTTTATGTGGTTGTTGATGATTTCATTTCTTCTTTTGAAAACTGTTTGTTCATATCTTTTGGTAATTTATCTATTAGGCAACATCCTAGGCTTTTTAAAGTTATATTTGGTGCAAGAAGAACAAGGAAAGGATATGCTTTGCTCTTGGGGTAGTTGAGATGCTGTCAGCCAATAAGAAAGGAAAGTAGGACTACTTAACTCTTTTACATCCATTTTCTCTATCAAAAAGGGTAGTCTTCTGGGAGAAAGGGAAAAGGAGAAGTGAAATGGTGTAAATTAGCTGCCATAAAAAGAGGCAAGAAAAAGCTTTTACAGTGAAGGGGAAGAGGGGGAAGAGAGAGGGAGTGAGTGAACCTTACTCTCATCAGAATTGACTCAAAGAAGAAAGAACATACACACTCAATATGATTATAGTAATCTATCTTATCCTGCAGGAAAGTAGGAGGGAATGGGATCTGGGAAGGGGTAAACGTGATAGAAAAGGGGGGGTATTGGGTGAGATACTGGGGGAGTGAGTGCTCAATAGCAAAACACTTTTGAGGAGGGATAGGGTAAAAGAAGAGAGAATGGAATGGGGAAATACAGTTAGCAATAGTAATTATAAAAAAAAATTTGAAGCATGTTTCTCTTATAAAGCCTCATTTCTCAAACATAAAGAGAAATGAGTCAAATTTACAAAAAATAAGAGCCAAGTCCCAATTGATAAATGATCAAAAGATATGAACTATGTCCAAAAGGCTACAAAATCATGCATATCCTAGGACTTAACAATACTGTTTCTAGGCATGAATCCCAAATAAGAGTTAAAGGAATTATATGTTTAAAATATATTTATAACAGCTCTCTTCTCAGGGCAAAAAAAAAATGGAAATTTAAGGTCTGCCCATCAATTGTGGAATGGCTGAATAAGTTGTTGCATGTGATTATGACAGAATATCATTGTTTTATGAGAAGTAATGAGCAGGATACTCTCAGAAATACTTGGAAAATCCTCTATGGACCCAAGCAAAGTGAAATGTATTGTGTATGAAGAAATAAATAAACATTATTTAAAAAAAAGGGGGGGGCAGTCTTCAATGGAAACATGGCAAAAAAGGAAATTGAAACCTCCTCTTAAGTAAGGACTACCTGAGTTCAAGTCTCTAAGCTGGGATAAACTCTCATTTCTGGAGAACTGAAAGCATTTGCAAGTGAGATTTCAGAATCCTCATCCACAACCATTAAGGAATGCCTGAGAAATAATAATGTGGACAAATGTTATTCCAACTTGAAAAAAGGATGCAAAGATGGATTTTTATTAGATTAGAGCATGACATTGATCTCCACAAACATAAAACAGATTATTAACAAATTTTGAGTACTTAGAGAGGAAAGTGATGATCACTTGAAAACAACTTGGGTTCATTAGGGAAAAGTAATGCTTTTTGTACATGTTCAAATATTGAAATATTTGTGTTGGTTGATCATTAAGTTAATAATGAAAAATAAAGTTTTTAAAAAGAACAATGAACGAAGGCCAAAGACAAAAGAACTGGATTTTATAAGCCCATGTGATTTTTGGGAGGCAATCAAGGTTAAGTGATCAGCAAATAACTTAATCACACAGGTACACAAAGCTAGTTAGGTGTCTAAGGTCATGATTTGAACTCAGGTTCTTGTGACTCCAGACCTGGTGCTCTATTTACTGCATCACCTAGCTGCCCCTATAACAGCATCTGAAGGAATTTCTTCCTGCTGCTGTTGTGAATGGGATGAAGACTTGTGAGTGTGATGACAGTGTAGTTAAGATTTATAACTAGTTGGAAGGACAGTGAGTGTAATTGATAAAGAGCTGGTCTCTAAATGAAGGAGACTATTTCTCAAATCTTACCTCTGACATACACTTGTGTGTCTCTGGGCAAACATTATAGACCAATGGCATCAAAATCAAATAGAAAAGGCCACTCAATCATACATAAAGATACCTGCAAGGCCTATGTTGACTTACAAAACCATACATTACAAATGTAATGGTATATTATTGTTTTATAAGAAATGATGAACAGGCTGATTTCAGAAAATCCTGGAAAGACTTACATGAATTAATGCTGAGTGAAGTCAGCAGAACCAGGAAAATTTTGTACACAATAACAACAAGATTGAATGATGATCAATTATGATAGGCTTGCCTCTTTCCAGTAATACATTGATCCATAGACTTTGGATGGAAAATGCCATCCACATCCAGAGAAAGAACTACAGAGACTCAATGTGAATTGAAGCATACAATTTTCAACTTTTGGTTTTGTTTTTTTCTTTCTCAAGTTTTTTCCCCTTCTGCTCTGATTTTTCTTTCCCAATATGACTCATATGGAAATATGTTAAAATTGATTGTACATGTATAACCTATATCAAATTGCTTGCTCCTTTGGTAAGGAAGGGAGAGGCAAAAAAAATTGGAATTCAAAATCTTACAAAAATGAATGTTGAAAACCATCTTCACTTTTAATTGGAAAAAATGCTATACCATTAAAATGAAATTTTAAAAAACCACATATTAAAATTATCTACTTCCTACTATATTTTTGTTAAATATTTAAATATTAAATATTGTCTGATATTTGTCTGACAAAAAAATGTCTGACATTTCTGTTCTGGGCAACTCCTAAAGACTTTAAGTTGGAAGGAAGGCCCTGACCTCCATCAATGGAAGGAGATCCTCACCTATACCAATGAAATCACAAATTCAATCTCTTTCCTTATATCATGTTATTATTATTATTTCATAACCAGTTTGGATTGGTTAACAATGTCAAGCTTGTTGAAAGTCTCAAGTGGAGAGCTCTAGAACTGTGCTTTTAGACCTGCCCCATTCAATATTTTTATCAAGGGCATGAATGAAGACATTAAAAGGACTATAAAATAATGGATTTAAGAGCTGGAAGGAACCTTAGTCCAATCCATTCATTTAAAAGATGAAGAATTGATATACAGGGAAGATAAGTTACTTGCTCAAAATCACATAGTAAATGGCAGAACTAGAATTTGAAATTTCTTTCTTTCTTTCTCTCTTTTCACCTTCCCACATTCCCTCTCTAAGGTTCTCTATCCACATCAGCTGCTTCTCAGGACACACAATTAGAGATAATAGACAAGCCTTTTGACTACTCTGAGCCTAAGATTTCTGTGTGGAAAATGAAGATAATACGTGTGAGAAGCAGCTGGCATAGAAGACAAAGGACTAACCTTGGAATCAGGGAGACCAAGGCTAAATCCTAGTTCTGACTCATTCTAGCTTTGTGAGTGGCCCTGGCCAAAGACAGCAGGATCAGACTTTATAGAGCAGACTAGTTGTTAATGCTCTTTGGCAGAGGGAATCTTATCCATGATGGTGGAATTACAGATCAGAAATAAACAAATAAATGTTATCATAAATAAAATGTATAATTTATTTAAAATTTAATTTTAATTTCATAATAAATAAATACTCATAATATTTATTTCAGAAGGGTGTTGTCAAGAAAGTGCTTTGAAGACTCTCAAGCATAGTATAAATCAGGATTTCTTCTTTTTCTACTCATGACTGTATCTCAACCTGCAACCCCAGATATATGGACATATAAAATAGGTATACAAATCAAACATTTACTGATAATAAATTATAATTTTGTGACTCTCACTTTCAGTAACACAACCCCATATGGGGTTAGAAACCACAGTCTAAGAAGCTTTGGTATAAATAATTGTGAATTCATGTTTAACCTATATATGATTGCTTACTGTCTTAGGGCAGGGAGAGGAAGGGGAAAGAGGGAGACAATCTGGAATACAAGGCTTTGAATGTTAAAACTATCTTTGCATTTTTTTTGGGGGGGAGGGGGGAGAGGCAATAAATAAATGGATGGATAACTGAATAAATATATAAATAATTGTGAATTTTGATGAAGCTCAGAGAGGTCCTAAATGGGAAAGCTGGGTATTGAACCCAGGTCTTCTAGCATGCTTTGCACTGCACGGCACTCCCTGGAGGCAAGAGCTTGCCTCATCTTGGCACCTCCCTACTTTTCCAGACTTATCCCGTTTTACTCCTTTCCACTCAGTCCATGCTCCTGTCAAACTGGATTACCCTTTGTCTTAAGCCCTCCCTTACCAGCCTTCCCTGACACAAATGACCTATCACTTGCTTTGCCTAGCACTCACAATATCCTCCTTCCCCACATTTGTTTGCTGAATTCCTACCCATTCTTTAAAGCTCAGATCAAATGCCTCCTCCTCCAGGAAGCCTTCCCTGATCCCCTCCATCAGTACGTACTTTGGTTACATCCCTTGGTAGAATAGGGAACATTGTACAAAACTGTGGGAAACAATTTAACACAAAGGAGAGCATGTTGGGTGTGAACTGAGGAAAGCCTGAGCTTGAATCCTGCCTGTTACAGTTACCAGCTGTGATCATGGGCAAGTTAAAACTTCTCTGAGAACATCTCATCTATAAAATGGAGATAATAATACTTGTGGTACTGACCTCACAAGATTGTTATAAGCATCAAATAAAATAACGTTCATAAACACAAATGTTAGCTGTTTATAAAATGCTTTAAGGATTACAAAGTATTTTATGCATATTATCTCACTTGAGCGTTACCACAACCCTGAGAGGTGGGTACACTATTATTATCATGTCCATTTAATAGATGAGAAAACTGAGGTTAAGAGAGGTAGTACTAATACTACTAATAATGACTAATATTTATATAGTACTTACTATATTGGAGATACTGTGCTAAGCACTTACAATTATTATCTCATTTGATTCTTGCAATAACCCTGGGAAGAAGGTGCTATTATAATAATCCCCATTTTACAAATAAGGAAACTAAGGATAAAAGAATGAAAATCTAACCATTCTTTCTCTCAAGGAATTTATTCTATTGGGATAGAGATGGGAGTTGGGGGTGAGGTGGGGTGGACAGAAAGCAACTTGAATACACAGATAAATAAAGTAACTATATAGTTACTTGAGAGGAGACTAATTGAAGTCTTCAAGAAAGATTTTGTGTAGGAGGTAGCAGAGCTTTAAAGGAACTTAAGGTTCCAAAAAGGTGGAAATGAGGAAGGGAGTGCACTCTAAGTATGGGGCACAGGCTAGGCAAAGGCAAAGAGGTGGGAAATGAAATGTCTCATACAAGGCACAGCTAATGGGTCAAATTGGTGGGAATAGAAAATTCATAGGGGGTGTGTTCTCGTGTGAGAAAACCTGGAAAGATAAATCCAAGCCAGGTTATGAAGGACTTTTAAATGCCAAACAGGAATTTGTATTTTATCCTGGAGTTCTATAAGGGAAATAGCAAAGCCTCTTCTTAACCAGGGGATCCACTTGTTTGCCTATTGAATTGTTCAGTTCTATTTGTTAACAGCTAAGAGTTTAATGTAAGATTTGGTCCCTCATTTTGTATGCATATTTTATTATTGGTCTTTGTTGATAATTGATAATGCTTATAATAAAAAAAATGTAAAAATGAATGAAACAGATCTCTGACCTCATGACAGAGATGGGAAACTACTGGGATGAATATTGTATACATTGTTAGTTGTAGGCAGCTAGTTGACACTGCAGCTAGAATACTTAGTTAAAAGTCAGGGAGAAATGAGTTCAAATGCTGACCAGGCACCCACAGGCTGTGTAACACTGGACAATTTACTCTCTGTGCCCAGTTTTTAATTTGTACAATGGAGATAATAATATCACTTATCTCACAGGGCTGTTGTAAGGAGCGAACAAGTGAATATATGCAAAGTGCTTTACAAATCTTAAAGCACTATATGAATGCTAGCTATTATTATTATTTGATAGATATTATTAGATAGTTACTACGTCTGTTGATTTTGGTTGGTTGTTTTTCCTATCTGGAAGGGTGGTTGAAATGATTTTAAAATAAAGACAAAAGGGCATCCATGAAAGTACTTTTTTATATTAAAATGATACAGATGGGTTATTCCATGTTCCATTAATATACGAGGCTCAGAGAGAACTTGGATCACTTCGGGTAAATGGATTCTGCCTTTGGAAATAGAATTGCCTGAATGAGGGGCAGCTAGGTGGTACGGTGGATAGAGCACCAGCTCTGAATTCTGGAGGACCCGAGTTCAAATCTGGTCTCAGACACTTAACATTTCCTAGCTGTGTGACCCTGGGCAAGTCACTTAACCCCAATTGCCTCAGTAAAAAGAAAAAAAAAAAAAGAATTGACTGAATGGGCCAGGGGACAATACATAGGCTGGGAGAAGGAGGGGTTAAGAGGCTGTTGTAAGAATTCAGATTTGAGAAGATGAGTTGGAAGTAGGTATGAAAAAAAAAGGAGGGATGGAAAAGAAAAGATAATGGAAAAATGAGAGGACTTGGGAATAGACTGGAACATAAAGATAGAAAAATAAAATAATGTCTGAAGCTTTGAGGCTAGATGGCAGCATCAGGGTATTCTTGACAAAAAAATGGCCTTGTTTTAGAAGTTGATGTTGGGGAAGAGTTCATTTTAAAATGTGTTGAATGTAAGAAGCCAAAGGAATATCAAGATGGAAACATCTAGTAGGCAGTCTGGAATCTGGGACAAGAGCTTGAGAGAAGATAGAGTTGGAGGTGAAACTCTGGAAGTCACCCACACGAGGTGACAGTTGAAGGTGGGGGAGGAGATGAGATCACCAAAGGAATGAAAGAATAGAAAATGGCAGAGGGCTTGAGGGATGTCCAGGGCCTTGAGGGATACCCAGAGAAAGGATGAGGAGGTGCTTGGCAGATAAGGATCGAAATAAGGACAATGCATTGTCACCCAAGCCAAGTTTTAAGAAGGAGGGAGTGGTTGAGACTAATAAAAATCGTTTCCCAACAAACCTGTGAAGTAGGTGGCAAATTTTCCTTTCTCACAGAGTGGATAACTTGGGTCAGGGGTCAGAGCCAGAAAACTCAAACCTAGGCCTTCTGATGCAGAGGCCATGGCTCCTTCCCCTACACCATGCTGATGGGCTTTGGAAATATTATAGAAGGTCAAGAAGAATGAGAACTAAGCTTAGAAAAGTCATCAGATTTGACAGCTGAGGAATCACTGTAACTCTTTTAAAAGAGCATTCAGGGGCAGCTAGATGGCTCAGTGGATAGAACACCAGCCCTACCCGAGTTCAAATCTGGCCTCAGACATTTAACACGTCCTAGCTGTGTGACCCTGGGCAAGTCACTTAACCCTAATTGCCTCAACAAAAAGAAAGAGAGAAAGAGAGAGAGAGAGAGAGACAGAGAGAGACAGAGAGAGAGAGAGAATTGAGTTGTAGGGGCAGAAACAAGATTTCAGGGGACCAAAAGAGAAATGGATAAACAGGAAATGTATGCCATCTGTTTGAAGGGTTGGTGGCAAAAAGTAATATATATTTTCACCTGCTGCCCAGTCACTTATTTCCCATTTTCATAGGCCCACACCCATCCTCCCAGGTTTCCCTCCTCCCTCCAAAATCAAACACTAGTCGTCAAAAAGAGTTTTAACTTTCAAATGGTTTAATAACATTAACAAATAAATATTCCAAACTGAATCAGCCACAGGGATATGAGGAAGGAAGGAAATGCTGTGGGACTAGAAGGAGAGGTCTTAGGGATAAAGCAGAGACTCCCATCGGGCTGGTGGGAATTGTCTCTCTCTCTCTCTGTCTCTCTCTCTCTCTCTGTCTCTCTCTCTATCTCTCTTAGGATCTCTCAAAATTGGAGAGGACCTCTCCTGGGCTGAGTCTTTTAATCAGAGACAGAGTGGGGGAAGAAGCAAAAATCTCTGGCCAGGGTGGTCAGGGATTCGTTTAGAATAGGTCAGGTGAAATAGGGAGGGGTACAGAAAGCAGAGGTGGGCTTTAGGAAATGTCCAGGACATCAGCTTCCAGATATAATAAGGGGCAGGTCAGGGGAGCAGGTCAGAGCACTATCTGGGTAAAGTTGGAAGGAAAGCAGTCACAAAGTAAACAAAAGACTCTAAAGTTGAGTGATCACTGGGAGGCCACAGTGCAGGAGAGATGCAGAAGACCCTCTCAGGACATCCCCTCAGCACTCATTCCCTGACGTAGACCCTGGTGCACACCACATCATCTGCCGTCATGGTCTGGAAAGGACAGAAACTATGGTCTAGGGGAGGGGACAAGGCAGTCCTCCAGAAGAGTAGAAGTAGGGTGAAATCTGGCTCTTCCAGCCTCAGTGCCCCTCTGATGACTGGCAGAGGAGGCCTGCCTGGAGTTAGTGGCAGAAAGGGGCATGTTTCCCCTCCTTCCCACCCTAGTGTCAATCCTTATGGGGAAAAAAAGACAAAGCCAATAGTCTTCCCCAGTGTAGACCACAAAGAAGCCTTCCCTTCTTTTCTCCCATCCTTTCAGTCCTGGCTCCTTGATTTCATGAAAACTCCCCCACATAAAATGAAGCCAAGTACCTTCTAGCCCCAGTTTCACCCAGGTGTTAGAAAGAACGAAGGTGGAGAAAGAATTCTAATGTTAACCCTGGGATTCTGTACTTCCCTTCTTCCCCATAACTCATCGTTCTCAATATAGTAGGGGTGATGGTGATTAGGGATTAGGTAATGAGGGGTGGAGGGGGATACAAATAACAAATGAATCCTTATTCCATCCACCTGTAAGGGATACTCATTAGAATTAAGTCTGAGCTAGGGGATGGGAAACAATTTGCTATTGGGCAAGAAGAGATAGGGAAGAAAGAACTTACCAGGATCAATTCTCCATCGTTGGTCAGCTCCCGGGACCAGGAGGTTTTGGGTCCCTCCCCTTTCAGGAGTCTCTGTTCACAGACCATCTTGTTCTGGCTTTCCCATTTCACCAAGCTCTGGGGTGAGGAAGAAAAAGAAGTCTGTGCAATGGGATGGGGTTGGAATAGGCAGAGTCCCCACTAGCACTTATGGCAAAAACCATGGGCCATGCCTAGGGCAGGTGGCTCTAAAGTGGTTCTCAGGTGACACAGCAAGGAGGGAGGTGGCTGGGTGGGGAGAAGTTTGGAAGGTACTCACCTGTGTTGGGCTTGCGAAGCCCTCCTAGAAGGAAGTCTCTTAATTTTAACTACTTATGATTGCTAGATAATTATTAAATTCAGTTGTTTTAACCCATTTTAACCAGCTTAAGTGTTCCAGGTGCCTTCTAAGTTTTGGTACTCTGGGACAAAGTCCTAATTGCCCCACCCTAGTTATGACTTCAGTAAAAGGGGTGGATGTCCTCTAACAAGAAGGTATAGATTGGAGAATGAGCCTGAAATCAGCTCAATTTAGTTGAAGGTTTGGAAGCCAAATCCTAAAATAGAATTTTTCAGTGGAGTATGGAAGGCGGTTTCAGCATTCCTGGTCAGGAAAAGGGTAAAATGAAAGGCAGATTTTAAAGGGATAGTCAGGATGTTATAGCCTATTCTAGCCATTTCTCTCTTCCTTCCTTGATCCCATAAAGATCACTGACCTTACAGGGCCTCCCATCCACTGTCTGCTCTTCAAACTCTTCCCCGATTTTGAAGTTTATCTCAGTGGTCCTCACGGTGGTAGAAGTTTTGATGTAGAAACTTTCTCCATCCTGCTTAATCTCCACTGCTGGCTTTGAAGCAGCTGCCACAGCAATCTTTCTTAGCATCATATTCACTCCTGCCATGGAATAGAGAAGTTGTGGCTTCCTACCCATGGATGCAACAATCCCTTCCTCTTGAAGAGTACCATTGGGGACAATCCCACTCCTCAGGGATCCCATCCTAAACTTGCAAAAGGGCCTCTAAACAGCTGGTACCCTACTGCAGTTCCTCTCCCTTCTATCTCCACTCCCTCTCCAATCCCATCCCTGAAAATGTGTGAGAGCCTTGAATTTGGCAGAAGAGCTGGAACACAGGAGAGATGTTTGATGTTTGTTGAATTTAAATGATAGATATCATCAAATATTCAAAGGGTTGAAATGTACAGGTCAAGAGATTAAACTTGGTTCACTTTGGCTCCAGATACAGTTATGATATAGTAGAAAGAGCACTGAATCCAAAGACAGCTTTGAAAGTGGGTTTAAATCCCAGCTCTGCCACTTGTTCCCTTTGTGACTTAGGACAAGTTCCTTCTCCCTGAGTCTTTTTTTCCTCATCTGTAAAATGGAGAGGTTTAACTAGACAGTCTCTAAGGTCCCATAGAGGGTCAAAATCCAAGATTCTCCAAAAATGGTGAAAGTTTTAATGCAATTAAAGGGAAAATGTCTTAATAAATGGAACTATCCAAAAGTGGGATCAGACCATGGGATCATCTTCATTTTAAGGAGAGGCCAGGTGACTGCTCACTATATTATCAATACTAGCTATTATTATTTCTCATAGGATCTGGCATATTATTGATAATAATATATGTAGTAATAGCTTGTACTTTCAATTTGCAAAACACTTTACATAAACTATCTCCTTTGAACCCTGAAGCAACTCTGAGAAGTGCTACTATTATTTCCATTTTATAAGTAGAGAAACTGAAGCACACTGGATTACATAAATAATAATTCTCTAAGCCAGGATTCGAATTTAGACCTTCTTGATTTCCAACTCTACTAGAAGGTCTGTCTTCAAGAAGTTTCCATTTGGGAAATAATTCCTATCTATTTTGATGTGGCATTTCTAAGAACCTGATAAATACCTCACTGTATTGAGAAAAGAATCCTGGATGCAGCTAGATGGTACAGTAGATAGAGCACAACTTCACAGTCAGGAGTCCCTGAATTCAAGTTCAGCTTCAGATACTTACCAACTGTGTGATTCTGAGCAAGTCATTTAAGCCTCTTAAAAAAAAAAAAAATAAATCCCGATGCTCTCAATTAAAAAAAAAATTGTGTCAACTGAGGCTAGAACCAGGTAGGAGAGCTAATTGTTAAATTTTCAATGAGAGTATTTATAGCTCAGAATTAGCTAATGCTACAAATGAGGGCTTGATTTAATGTGTTTGTGTTTTGTGTTTTTGTTTTTGTTTAGACTTAAGAAAATGATGGAGAAAATAAATATTAATGACGCAGACCCAATTTATAAGTACGGTGGATGCATGTGTTCTCTTCTGGAAAGTGTTTTGCTAAATATTTACCAGCAAGCCCCTGCCTCTGAGTTTTAATTTATTTGTTTGAAAAATGAAGAAGCTATAAGATTAGCATTCAAGGTATCTGTCTTGGTTGACCTGAGAGTCCCATGCATTTCTCATGTGATGAGGATGGTCAAGAGAACTCCCTCATTTACTAGACCACCATCCTCATTCATTCTTCACTGAGTACCTTCAGCAGATTGGGAGAGAAGTTGAGGGTAGTCCCATGGTTACACATACATCTGCCTTCTAGAAAGGGATGAAATTAGCATTCAATTAAGCTTTTTAAAACTGGCATTGAATTGGTATTTACTAAACAGGTTGCTCCTAGTGATCTGATTTCATTGGTAGTAATAAAAAAGAGACGCTGTGCCTTCAAAAAATAATACCAATGAGAGAATTGGATGTGGTGGTTCTCTTAGGAGCTATGCTGCCCAAAATGGTACTGGAGTGGAGAGGGGACATCAAGGAAGGTTTTTTGAGAAGACAGAATTGGAGATAAGCCTGGAAGGATGGGAGGCTGAGAGGAGGGAGTGCCCCTGATATTTTCCTCCCCTAGGTTTAGAGGTATTTATTAGTCCTATGACTAAGAATAGGGACACCTGGGTCCTCTGCACCTCTGGGTCCAAGCCTCTATGGGAACTGTCTCTTAACAACCTCTCTCTGTGTCTGTGGCTTTCCTGGGAGTGAATCAGGGCTGGCTCCTAGCTGGGAGAGGCAATTTCCGGTCCCTTCACACCCCAGCATTTCCTGAGGGCTACCCTTGCCAGTCACTCCTTTGGCCTCCCAGGACCTGCCTTCTCCCACCCACCATTCATGGCATCTTTGATCCCCTGGAGCCTTTCTCCAGCACCTTTTCCATAACCCCTCCCCTACGGGTGCAGTTAAATATAGGTGTCTAGGCTTCCCTCCCCAGGCAGCCAAGTGGACCAGGGGTCTAATCCCCTGATTTGCAATTCCTCCATCTCTACCAAACTTTAAACCTTAGTTCCCTTTTCCCCCTTTGCCAGCTCTGTTTGCTCAATCAGGCCCCTGAATCTTCCCCTCAGGCTAAATCAGCTGTTGTCAAATATGAAGGCAGCCCCTCCCCTAGACTTGCCAGAAAAGGAATATGGGTTAGAGGGTCTATCTTTTTCTAAATCTCCCCCAGAAGAAAGTGCCCTGCCTTCCATTTGGGACACGGAAGTTTTTTCCAGCTATCTAACCTCTAGATTTGAGTTTCTTAACCTGGGGGCCATGAATCTGTTTTTTATTGAAAAGTGTATTTCAATAGAATTTATTTTCTTTATACTCCTATGTATTTTATTTTGTGCATGAAACTTTGTTCTGAGAAGGGATCTCCATGACCAAAATAAATAAATAAATAAATTTAAGAACTTAGAACTCTAGATTCTGGCATTGGGCAAAAGTTAAGTCAGATCAGATAAGAAAAGGAAACAATTCAGTGATAAAGGGTAGAGGGGAATAAATGATCACAGAGAGGAAAGGGAATATCTGGGTCCTTTTGGAGAAAGAGAAACTCACCTTTCTTTAGTTTTTTAAGGTCTACAAAGTGCATTTCTCCTATAAAAAAAAGCTTCATTTTGCAGATGAGGAAACTGAGGCACAAGATGGATCTGTCTTTTTGAGAGGTGAAGAAATGAAAACACCTAGCTCACTTTCTCTGCCCAGCCCCAGTACAGACTACCATCTGTGTAATCTATTGCTCCTACCCCCCAAGCTCATACCACCCCCACAACCCACAGTCCCCAACCCACTTTCTACTTCTTTCTTCAAGCACAATACTAACTAATCAATGCTAACGTTGCTTCTGGAAAGCACACATCATCGGAAACCAATAAATTTCCTCCCCTAACTATGTATGTAGCCTTCCCCCCAATCAGAATGTACCTCCAGAAGGACAGGGACTGGCAACTTACCCTTCTCTGTCTGTCTGTCTGTCTCTCTCTTTCCTCTCAGTTGTATTCCTAGCCCTTAGAATAACACTTAGAGCACAGAAGGATTTAATAAGTACTTTTCATTCCTTTCAAGATTTGGTGACTTAAGTACCCATGGACATTTATTTATAGCAAAGAAAAGGGTCAGAGCTGAGAGATAAATTCAAAAGATCCCTGGGGACCAGAAGGTTCAAGTCTGGACTTGGAGCAGGATACCAGGCAGTTCTGCTCAAGCACAGAACCACCCATGATCCACAATGGAGGGATCAGTAATTTTGGGAAACCGACCCGGGCACCAGGCCCTGGTGTTACTTCCGCCAACTAGAAATTCCCACCTGTTCCCTGCTTCTGGGAAGACAAGGAAAGAATATCACATTTCTTCGTTGCTTTAAGATTTATAAAGTACTTTCTTCACAACAACCAATAGAGTGTAATAATAATAGCTCAAATTATATCCCATCTTAAGGTTTGCAAAGTACTTTATGTGCTATGGCATTGGCTGAGGTAGGTAATACAAATATTAAATCCCATTTGAAAGATGAGGAAATTGAGAGAAGGGGGTAGTGCCATGAAGCCAGAGTTGGGGCATGAGCCCAGGGATCCTAACATTTGCTTAGCCCCCTTTATTCTTTTCTTCCTTTATTCTAGGTATTAATTATCCAGTTCTCTCAGATATCTGTACCAAGGACCTATCTCATTCTCCTTTTTGGATCCCTCCCCACCCCATCCGAGTCACTTGATGTAGTGGAAATTTGGAATGATAAGACATAGGTTTGAATGCTGTTTCTGCTACTTATTACTTCTGTGTCCCTTTTTTTCAGGTTCCTCATCTATAAAAATGAAGGAATTGTACTAAATGATCTCTAAGGTCCTCTTTTCCCTAAATCCTAGAATCCCTTAAGAGATAGATTCTTGGGAGGCCTCCGGGAAAATCTTCCTTCAGAATGGGAGAAGCTGTCCCTCCCTCTCCTCAGTTCCTCCTACCACTATCACTCTGGGCCCTGCTTTCTCCCCCAGGATTTGGTCTGTTCTCTCCTTTAACTTTTATTAGGGGGTGGAGAAGCAAAGAGAGAATAGCTAAAGGAAGGAAGCGGTAAAGTTTAAGGTGTGACCCCCGAGTCTTAAAACACAGCACCCCTTTTCCCTCTCTAGTCCCGGCTGCTCTGGAATTGAACCCAGCAGGAAGGCAGCAGGTGGGAGGTCAGGGGTAGGGGTGGGGTGGGGAAGAGAAGCAGGGAGGTTGGAGAATCGGAATTCCCTCCCTATCTTCGGGCTCTGCTGAGCCTGGGCTTCCTCCAGGTCCCAGTTTCTATTAACAAGGAACACTTCTTTGCCCCAGGGCAGGATCCCAGAGCCCCGAGAGGGGAGATTTGGTAGCATTTTTATGTGCAGGGCCCAGATATCTCCTTCCAGAAAGCCCAGAGGAGAAGCTTTCCATCTCCATTAGGGCAGCAGTCCCCCAGTACCCTAAAGCTAAAGACAAATGATGCACTGAAATTCTTTATCCTCCAGATCTCAAAGCACTTATCCCCTTTGAAGGGAGGGAAAGAGTCAGAGATGGTAAACCAGACTACTTTGAGGAGAAAAGAGGACTGGAAAGCTTACCAGTCCTTTTGTTTTACTTACCACCAATGGGGAAGGGAATTACCTAATTAGTAAGACCTGAGGAAGGGAAGTAAAATATGGGCATCCCATATCTGCATACCAGGTAGAGAGAGGCCAGAACAGAAGAATAGGGTGAAGGGTGATAAGCCTATTAGTTCAACCCACATAGGGCTTTAATTTTACAAAACACTTTGTAGTAACCACTATCTCATTTTACTCTGATAATCACTTTCCAAAATAGGCAGTGTAACTATTATTATCTTCATTTTAGAAAAACAATAATAATAACAGCTAGCAGTGATACAGCACTTTTTTTTCTTTTAAATCTTTACAACAACCTGGTAGGCAGATGCTACTAACATTTTAGAGATGAGGAGACTGAGACCGAGAATAGTTAAATGACTTGCTAAGAGTCAAATAGCTAAGAAATATCTGGCCAAATTTGAACTCGGGTCTCCCTGACTTCAAACCTGGCATTCTGTCCACTGTGCCTCTCAAAGGAAATGGAGGCTCTCTAAAGACAGGCCATCAAACTAGTAATTGGTAGAGCTGGGGCAAGAATCTGGGGTCTTCTACATTAATGTATTAATAGTTAAGCCATTCCAGATAGACTTTCCAAGGTAGGGGTGGGGGTGTTGTCCTATTTCTCAGGAAAATTTAGAAAAGATTCTGTCCCCATCCTTGACTTTCCCCTCCCCCCACTGGAATACAGCAGGGAAAGAATTGTGATGATTTCAACTGACTTTGGCTCTGTGTGTTTGTCTAATGAGTCTGCTTTCAATCTGTCCCCAGCAGGTTCTGGGGAGGACACGTGGCTCTGAAGGGACCCTGCAGGGAGGACAAACAGAATGGAGATAGATAACGGGGTCAGATCTCAGATCTTGTTTTAGAGTTGGGACTGGGAGAACCAAGTCTCCTGCTTCATTCTCCTTTAGACTAGGTTTGTCTGGACAGAATTTATACAAGGCTGGGGGGAGGGGAGGGCAGGCTGGGGGCAGCAGGAACGATCCCAGCCTCTGAAGGGGCATTCTCCAGAGATCTATCTGGGCTCCATTCCATGGAGGGTAGAACAGGAGGGATACAGGTTAGACTCTGAGAACCTTCCAAATAGTTAGCAGTAAGATACTGGGATGAACAAGTCTCCCAAACTATCTGGCCCTCCGTTTCCTCATTAGTAAAATGGGGAGGGGAGATAGAGTCATATGATTGCTAAGGTCCTACCCAGCTCCATCTTGCAACTCTATGAAATTCTAATGCTGAGCTAGAACCCTTCAGAGGGTCCTGTGTTATATTATCTAAACCTTGTCTTGTGGGGTAACTCCTCTTCAGTCCCCAAATTCTTTCCTCTTAGGAAGGATAATTACAGCACTATTTGCTTCTTCTTACTTTTCTGTTCTGTCTCCAGCCTTAGTATTGAGAAGTCCCTCCTGCTATTTAATTTCCATCCCCTCCTACAGCAGAATTAGTTACTAGTTTTGCCTTGTTATTTTTCTCCAGGGTCCTGGGTCCTAAAGACACCATCTTTCTTTCCCCTGAACTTCTTTGATGATCCGAGTAGTAAAGAACACTGATTAGGCATTGAGAGCTAACTTTCTATGAAATCTAAAGCAAGTCATCCTATCTCTGAAAGCCTCAGTTTTGTCACCTATAAAGGGAGAGAAACCAAACTAAATGATCTCTCTAAGACCCTAGGCAATTCTGGCAATCTGGAGCCTCTGGATCTCTGAACTCTGTGCACCAGATAGATTCCTGTTTCAAATGCTCCAATGCATCCTCCTGGAGTCAGAGTGAGAACAATTGAAATCAGAGATAGAGGGGAGGGTCTGTAAGTGAAGGAAGGCTACAGCGCCTAGGTGGTCCCTCATACTTCCCATATTCCTTTAGCAGGTGAGCCCTGCCTAACCAGCATAGGGGGAGGTGTAGAGTGGGAAGAAAGAAGAGAGCTGGGGAATGTGGGGAGGGGGAGCGGAGAGAGAATTGGGCTTCATGCAAAGCCATTTGATGAAACCTAAGAAAGTGATAATTATCCAGAACTATTTTCCTAGGATCCAGAAGCTGCTGGTGGAAAATATTCGTCTCACAGAATGGGGGTAGGGAGCAAGAGAGAAGGAAGGCAGGATGGCTAAGGATAGAGGTATAAAGAAGAGAGTCTGGAATGGGCCCAAAGTGCTTAGGGCCCTGAAGAGAATTGGGAATCAGGGATATGAGATAGCTAAGAAGGAAAGGGGACTTCAAGCTTGATCAAGCATGTTTTTAATTGGATGAAGGAAGGGACCAAGGAGAGCTGGGAACTACCCACACCCTCATCAGGAACCTCCTAAGGATTGGATTACTATTCATCAGAAGGAAAAGGCTGGGACCCATATAAAAGAATAAAAGGGACTGGTGCCAGGCAGACCCAGGCATCTAGTTCCATGAGGAATTTTCCCAGATGGGACATCTGGGGATACAGACACTCAATCAGGCCTCAGCTGGCAATCTTACCAAGTTGAGACCCTTAAGGAAGCCTACCTGCCCCCACCTCTCTATCCCATCCATCCAATCCAAGAAATATTTTTACCCTTCCCAGGGTTTTGAGTCATTGGGAGTGGGGGGCTAATAGAATGACTCCCAGGAAACGGGTAGAATTCAGAAGTCTGCCCCCCATACCTTCTCCCCCCCTGGGAGAACCCAGATGAATTATCATTCTCTTTTCCTCTTCTAGGGACCCATAGGCACACATCCCACTGGGGGGGGGGGGCGGAACTGAGGCATCCGGCATCTCTTACCCAAGATTTCAACAATTTCCACCTTCACCTTCACTCGGGGCACCAAACATCTCCCCCTCACACATACACACTCACCCTAGTCACTCACACCCTTTCCCAGGACTCTGAGCGTCTGATACCTCCCCTCTCTCCAGCGACCCATTTTTATTCTGACCACCCCGGGCTAATCCCAGAGCCTTTCTCACCCAACGCCTTGAGCAAGTCCTCAAAGTTTTCTGAACGGATGATCTTCCAGTTCCCGGTGAAGTTGGACATCTTGGCAAAAGTGGGGAAACTTTCTCCTGGAAATGGGGTTTGGAGGACTGGAAGTACCGAGAACCACTTTTTCTTCCTTCCCACCGCGGGATCTCTAAGCACCACGAACGAAGGAGACAATCACAGTGAAACCCCCAAAGCTGGGAAAGGAATCCGCCTTGGGCTCCTTTTATAAGGGCCACTGGTCCCGCCCCTGCTTTCGGCCTCCGCCCTCCGCTCCGCCCCACCCCATCCTTTCTCCACCTGGCGGGGCCCGGCTCCCCATTGCTAGCAGCGGGGACTCGGAGATGCCAATTCCAATCCCCCTCCCCAGAGATCCAGGCTGATCTTTCTCCCCCCCCCCTTCCCCAACATCCATCCCTTCCCCTCTTGTAACCTGGGTTCAGGCCGTAGAGGGAAGGAGGGAGAGAGGGAGTTCTGAACTTCTCTGAGGGGGAAGGGATCCCTCGTTCTTTTTCTGGAAATGGGACAGTTAGACAGGAGGACACCCTTAGTGGGCACAGGGAAAGGTGAGAAGCAGATAATGCTGGTGGTGGTGGTGCTAGAATTGGAATGCCGAATTCCTGGACCCCTCAAGCCTCAGTTTCCCTTTCTCCAACTTCTATTCAGGCTTCCACCTTGGGACTCTACTTCTCTCCATCCATCCCTTTCTCTCTCCACTCACTTCCCAACCTCTTTCAAATCCTCCAGGTCAGCCTCGGTACTCTGATTCTGTAAGCGCTCTAAAACTTGCCCACATCTACTGTAGTGGAGTGGTAATAGTACCGAGGGTAAAGGGATCCACAGTCCAGACTATCTTTGTATTGTAGAGAAGGTGAAAGGGAGAGAAATAGATGGTACTGGATGATCTGGCACAGTCACCACTTAAATGGGCTGAATACAGGCATTCTGCTGCAGAATCAGACAGAAAGGGAAAGAGGCCAGTCCCTGGGTCAGGAAGGTCAGGACCACAGGTAAGGCACTCGCGCCCCCTGCTGGAAACGATTAGATAGTGCTGGGGACGTCCAGGGGGGGTGAGCCAGACACCTGAGTCCCCCAGCTTGGCTGCCTAGGGGCACGAACGCCGCAATTCCCTTCTCCCCCTAGCTGTATACTTAAAAGACATTAAAGGGTTAATAAAGAATCTGAAAGAAGTAGTTATGAAGGCCAGAGGTCACAGCCAATCACTTGACACAGTCCCTCTAATAAAGAACTTTTTTTCGCCTTGGCCTAGGAAGAGAAGGGGGCCAGGAGGCGGGGGAGGAAGCGGGAAGAGGGGAAAAGCGGGGGGGGGGGGAGGAGAGCTCTGTTGAAAAACTACCTAGGGAGAGGGAAAAGGCTGAATCCCGGTGGAAGAGACTGGGGGGACGGGAGGAAGGCTGTCTGGATCTCGTATGGAGGAGAGATTGGGAATGGGAGGATGTCTGGGTCTCCTCGGGGATAGAGATTATGTGTCCCGGGGGAGGATGGCCCTTGGCTCGGAGGGAGAGGCGGATGCTGGGGTTGGATTGCAGGGGGAGGGGGATCCTGTGGGGAGGGGCTCAGGTATCACTTTTCTGGGCAGTTATAGCAGCGGAAGAAGGTAGAACCGCTTTGGGAGAGCTTTGAAGTCTGGAGATCAAAGCAGTTGGGGAGTGGGGGAGACACCTTGGCGTATCTGGGCAGCACTCAGTCCCTCCAGGGTTGTCATGTGAAAGATCCTAACATCCACCCACAGACTGGACAGAAGAAAAGATGGAGAGACGGGGGCGGGGGGGGGAGGACAGGAGGAAGAGAAAGAGGAAAGAGGGGGAGGAGAAATGGAGAGCAGAGAAAGACAAAAGATGGGAAAAGAAAGACAGAGAGGAAGACAAAGGGAGAGAGGCAAGAGGGAGGAGAGACTGGAGTGGAGAGGGAGAGGGAGAGGTTCAGAATGGTCTTCCTATAGCGGAGCAGAGGGGGAAGAGATTTTTTTTTTTTTAAGGGAGAGAGAAATGAGGGTGAGAGAAAGCGAGACGCGGAAACAAGACAATGCACAGAATCGAGAACGAGAGCCAGAAGTAGAGAAAAGAAAGAACAAAGAGATAGCGAGCTTCGGAGATAGGTGAGCAGAGGTAGAAGCACGCACTGACGCTCACCACTCCCCTCCCCTCCCCTCTCCTTCCAGACGCCCCTTCCTACTTTTCTGCCATTTCCCTCACTCCCTCCCTAGCTCATCCAGGATCTCAGCTGAGGGAGAGGCTGCTAGGCTGAGCGAGCCTCGCCTTGGAAAATCTTGTGCATGTGTGCCCCTCGCTCCCGCCCCAACTCTCCTCCCCACCCCCCGCCCCAGGTCCCCAGCTCCCGCCAGCTCAACTAGTTCCAAAGGCTTTGATGGAAAACTCAGTCCGAGTCCCGCCTTCGAGCAATTCTCCCCCCCCCCCTTCCCTACCAGTAGTGTGGAGGTAGTTGGACTGGGGGGATGGTACAATATAGGAAACAGACTTTCCAGATCTCTAAGCACTTAACCACATGAACAAGGGAATGAGTCTCTTCGATTAAAGGGCAGTAGGAAAGGGTTCGAATGGTGGGCTCAACTGAGAGCAGCGAGGGGGAAGCGATGGGAGTTGGGAGGAGCATAGCAGAGAAGAGAAGGCTTTGGGAGAAGGAGGACTTTTGTGCAAAACAGCCAACGTGTCAAGTCCAGGAATGTGAAGGGGGCTGGAGAGCAATGGAGAAGAGAGCTAGAGGTTTGGAGAAGTTCTAATTGATGGATTCTTCTTGAGAAAAGAAGCGTAAAAGAAGGGATGCTGGGCTGATCCTTTAACAAAGGGATGGTGGTTCTGAATGGGGCCATTATCAATAGATTCACTAAGTTAGAGAACAAGCAGAGTCCCGAATGCTCTTTTTAGTTGTGACTACCGACAAGTTCCTCCCCCATCTGAGCCTCAGTTGTCTTCCCTGTAAAGCAAAATGATCTGGTCTGAGCCTCAGTTAGCTATAAAATGATAGGATCATAAAAATCCTATGATTTTGAGAAAGCTGGGAGTGACAAAGGAAATTCAAGAGTACAAAGCTAAAGTTAGTTCTCAGTCCTTAAAAATCCCCAGAAAACAGGTGATCCATCATCACAAAGATACACGAAGAGCCAGTGAATTTCAGGTAAAGGATTTAAAGCTAGAAGAGATTTAGAAATTGAATTCAACTTCCTCCTTTTACAAGAAAGTCTTAAGGTTAAGGAGCAGAATCAGGGACTGAACTCAGTTCCTCTGATCAAGGGATCTTTCCCTTATACTTCCCATCAGAAGGAGCACTAGATCAGAAGTTAGGAGCTGGGGGCCTGCTCCTGGATTACTTTGGATAAATCATCTTTTTTCTCTAGGTTTGCAGGAGTGACTCAGTCAGAATGACTTGGGTTTGAATATTAACTGTGCAACTATGCATCTCACTCTCTTCTCATGAAAGATGGAGACTGCTTCCTATTCTTCTTGGAAATGTCCCAGCCTGCTTTGTTGTCCTGCAGCATCTCTTCCCTAGACCCTGTCCCCTCTCTGTGTACCTCCAGTCCCTGCTGCTCTCCTCTAACTTCCCTATGTCCCTTTTAAGTGTCCCCTTAATCCCCTTGCCCTTCTTCTGCAGTGTCCCCAGCCCTTTCATTCTCCCCCTCCAGATCCAGTTCTTCAATTCATTTCTTGTCCAATCTTCCTCCTTTTCCTTAATGTTCCCACAGCTTCTTTCTTCCTTAATTTTCCCTTCCAGTTCCCCCCCCTTCTTTTTTGGTATTCCAGTCCCCTCCCCTCTCCTCTGGCAAATACCCACCTCACTCATGCCCTGCTGGTTCGGTCAGGGAAATGCCTATTTGGGTTTTCCTGACCTTCTAGCTAACTGGGGGTGGGGTGGTAGTAGCTTTGAATCACAGTGCTCTCCCAGAATCCCCCCCAGTTCACCCCCACTACCCTTCCAGTTCCTCAGCTCCCTTCTAAGCCAACCCACCCTAAAATCCCTTCTGGACAGAATAGGAAAAAAATAGCTCGACCCAGGCAATAGGAGAGATGGAGATGATTCTTCTTTTCAGAAACAACCCTCATTTTTCTCTGCTCCAGCCCCTTCACAGTCTCCCCAATTTAGTGAAAGCTTATCTCCTTAGGAGAAAAGGGTCAGTACAACCTGAGGCTGGGGAACAGGAAGGCTTAGACTCCCCAAACCCTGCCTGTGCCCAGCCAGGCCCAGATTTCCAAAAAAGACAGGAGTAAGACAAAGGGAAGTGAGGCTGGGAGGAGAATTCTTTCCAGATGTGAAAGTCTGCGGTTTGGCCGCTCCAGGGCCTAATCATCTGCACAGAGGAGGCCGTTTTGCCTGCTGAGAGGGGAAAGGACCAGACTGAGTAGGGTCAGGAGGTGGGAAAGCCAGGGTCTATTTCTTCATTTCCATCTTCTTCCCTCCCTAGTAGGGGGAGGGGGAAGTACCCTAGGGGAAGGGATTAGGGACCGAGAGACTCTAGGGAGGAGGGCAAGAGATTTAGGGCACTGGAGGAGAGAGAAAGGGAATGAGGGACTCTAAAGGATAGGGGCTGGAACTAGGGACACAGAGATGGGGGAAGGAATTGGGGAAAACTGAGGGAGAGGCATCGAAACTGGAGGAGATCAAGAAAAAGAAAGGGTTAGGGAAGAGAGGAGGAGTTGGGAGGCACTGAAAAGTGAAGAAAGAGGCTAGGAGAGAAGAATGGGACTAAGAGAGAGGAAGGCTGGGAGGACTGAAAGACACTGGGGGGAGGAATGAAGGGATTGGGGGGAATTAGAAAACAGAGATGGAGTTGGAGGACTCTGATGGAGAGTCCCAGGGGCTGAAGGAGCCTGAGAAAAAAGGAAGAGATGGAAATGACATTGAAGAGAGGGTAAAACCCTGAAAAAGTCACTAGGGGAAAGAGAAGAGACTGGAGGATGGAGGTAAGGGCTGAGAGAAAGAGGCAGCAGCTAAAGAACCAAAGGGAAAGGGCTGTGGTTAAGAGACTCTTAAGTGAAGTGAAGTTGGCAGGCACTGGAGTACAGGGGATGACCTGGGACAAAAGAGGCAGTGACTGGGGGACACTGAAAGAGGGATGGGGGTGGGGAGGGACCCCATGCAGCATCAGCACAACTGGATTTAATTTCCCACTGGGATCAATAAGGGGAAGGAATTTCCCAAAGTTGCTGGCCTTTTAATTATAACCAAATCAGCAACAGACTTGCCCCTGGCGCCCCCTGCTCTGGCCCCCTCCCTCTAAAGGAAACCTTCCTCACAGGCCTCCCCAGAAGAGAAGGCAAAATTCCTAGGTTCATAAAGGAGAAGCTTAGGTAAAGAGAAAGCTTGGAGATTTGTTTCACTGACGATCAATGATGTTGCTCTGGCAGCAGGAGGGATGAAGGTTGAACAATAGAAAGGTCTTCCTGATAATGAAAGTTAGGAGACAGTAACTGAGGTTTGAATTTCTTGGAGAATAGTTTCCCTTATTTCTCACCTCTTCTGCTTTGTGGGAAGATGTAGGGGTAGTGGGATTTAGTTGGGGAGCCTTAGGATACTTGGCCCAGTGACCAGGGAGGGAACTGATGACCTCTGCAGGGTGTGTGACAAAGAACCATGAGCTCTCAAGCAAAGGGGGAGTGTATCTGAGCCAAATTCAACATCTTGCAGAATTGCCTCACCCTAAGTGATGTAATGACATCTGCTAGGTCAGAGGGTTTGTTTGTCTGGGCGTCACTGAGAAATGGAACCCAGGATCAGCCCCGTTTACCTGGGTCCTCTGACTCTCACCCATAGAGGGCTAAGAACAGGGATAGGCAGGACAGTGGATTCTAGTAGAGAAGGAAAGGGGATAGAGAAATAGAGAAAGTGTGTGTGTGTGTGTGTGTGTGTGTGTGTGTGTGTGAGAGAGAGAGAGAGAGAGAGAGAGAGAGAGAGAGAGAAGGAAGGGAGTAAAGAGACAGAGAGAGAGAGAGAGAGAGAGAGAGAGAGAGAGAGAGAGAGAGAGA
>JAJPUD010006222.1:22839-71795 GCA_023553655.1 Myrmecobius fasciatus
TTTATCCCCTCCCTCCTACCTTCCCACAAGGAGGGTCAGGCCTTTCTTTGAAGCCAAATGTGTCTGATATACTCTCTTAGAGTCCAATCTAATGAGAGTAAGGTTTACACAATACTCATCGCCCTCCCTTCTTTCCCTCAATTATATTAGATCTTCTATGTCTCTTTATGAGATTTTGCCTTATTTTACCTCCTTTATTTTTACTTTATTTTGCCTCCTTTCCCCCCTCCCCCCTTTTTCTTTTTCAGTATGGTATCCCTTCCACCTCTAATTTCTTTTCCATTATTATCAAAGAAAAATCAAATTATACTGCCATTCTTTAAAGGATACCTATAGTAGGAATATAGTTCTCAAGAGTTTTCCTTTTTACCTTTTTATGCTTCTCTTGAGTTCTCTATTTGGAGGTCAAATTTTTTGTTCAGATCAGGTCTTTTCATTAGAAATAGGTGAAATTCTCCTGTATCATTGAATGACCATCTTCTTCCCTGGAAGATGATGCTCATTCTAGCTGGATAACTTATTCTTGGCTGTAATCCAAGTTCTTTTGCCTTTCGGAATATCTGGTTCCAGGCCCTTCAATCCTTTAAAGTGGAAGCTGACAGATCCTGTGTAATTCTAATGACAGTTCCTCGGTATTTGAACTGTTTCTTTCTAGCTGCTTGCAATATCTTTTCCTTGGTGCGATAGTCCTGAAATTTGGCCACGATATTCCTTGGGGTTTTAATTTTGGGGTCTCTTTCTGGAGGTGATCGGTGAATTCTTTCAATGCCAATTTTGCCTTCTGATTCTAAAACATCAGGGCAATTCTCTTTCATGATTTCCTGGAAGATAGCATCCAGGTTCTTTTTTTCATCGTGGCTTTCAGGGAGTCCAATAATCCTTAAATTGTCTCTCCTGGATCTGTTTTCCAAGTCAGTTGTTTTTCCTAGGAGATATTTCATATTTTCTTCTATTTTTTCATTTTTTTGTTTTTAACTGATTCTTGAAGTCTTATTGAGTCATTTACTTCTATTTGTTCAATTTTAATTTTTAAAGTATTATTTCCTTCAGTTATCTTTTTTAGCTCCTTTTGTAGCTGGCCAATTGAATTTCTTGATTCAATGCATTCTTTTTCCATTTTGCCAGTTTTATTTTTCAGTGAATTGTTGTCTTTTTCCAATTCACCAATTTTGTTTTTCAGTGAATTGTTGTCTTTTTCCAATTCACCAATTTTGTTTTTCAGTTCACCATTTTTATTTTCCAGTGAATTGGTGATTTTTTCCAATTCACCAATTTTGTTTTTCAGTGAACTGTTTTCTTTTTCCAATTCACCAGTCCTATTTTCCAGTTTTTGATATTTCTGTTGCCCTGATCTCAATTTATTTCCCCATTCTTCTTCTAGCTCTCTTTTGAGATTCTTAATGAAATCATCCAGGTAAGCCTTCTGAAAGGGAGACCAACTTAAGTCTGCCTTTGTGGCTTCATCTGGGATTGTTTTCATAATGTCAGGATCTGGGGACTGTTCTATTTTTTCTCCGTAAAAGCTTTCTATGGTGAGAGCTCTCTTCTGCTTCTTGCTCATGATTTAAAGTTGGGATATTGATCAAAAGCAGAGAAAACTGCAACAATTTGTATTTGCCCTGGGGCAGTTTGCCGAGTTGACTTCTGGTCTGAGGCTGGTCAGGCTAGATTTGCATTATGACCACGTTTTCAGCTGCTCTCTATCCACCCTTTAATAAGGCAGATCTGCCAAAGCACCTGCCCGCAAGCAGAGCAAAGTGGCCCAGGCATCTCCCAGGGGCTTCCTGGGTGCCCAGAATCCCCCCCCCACTGGAGTCTGATTGCGACCAGCAGCCGATTTCCCCTGAGGCTAACCTTCTCCGGAGTTCTTTCAAGGTAGATCTTTGATAGAAGTGCGTTGTAGTCCAAATGCTTGGCAGGGCCCTCACTCAAAAACCAGTTGGAAGGCTCACTTTGTCTGGGTTTGAGGGAATGTCCCAGGAGTTCACAGAGAAAGCTGTCCGCAGTTGGCCATCTTGGCTCTGCCCCCCTAGAGCACCTACTTTACAGGATTGTTGTGAGGATAAAATGAGATCATATTTGTAAACTGCCTAACACAGTCCTTGACAACGAGAAGGTATTTTATAAATACTAATTCCCTTTTCCTCTCTTCCTAAAACATTAATATGATACATACCTATATACATACACTTTATAATATTCATCATTTTGTATAATACTTCAAGGATCTATGGTTTTGTCAATGAATTCCTCCCACCTAGGCAGATCACAAATCTATCTAGTGATTACAGTTTTGGAAAGTCTATGATGATATATCTATTAAGTGTCAGAGGTGACAGTTGAACCTAGGTCTACTTTTCTTGAGGCAGCTAGGTGGCTCAGTGGATGGAGCACTGGCCTGGAGTCAGAAGGACCTGAATTTCAAATCCAGTCATTAGTTGGGTGATCCTTAAATCACTTAATCTTTGTTTGCCTTAATCCACTGGAGGAGCAAATAGCAAACCACTCCAGTATCTTTGCCACAAAAACAAACAAACAAACAAAAAACCATGAACAGAATTGATGTGCTATGATCCATGTAGTCACAAAGAATCAAAAATTACTGAACAACAAAACTTCCCAACTCTGATTCTAGCACTCTGCCCACTATTACACATTCTCTCTGGTTCATGAAACAACCATCTAATAATAGAGCAGAGGAGTTTCACAAAGTCAAGTACCTGAATTTATTTTATCTTGACCAATAAGCATGGACATGGACATCCAACCCTCTCATTTTTCACATGGGGAGCATTGGAAAGAGGAGATGTAGCTTCCCCAAACTCACCCAGCTAATTAGAGGCAGGGGTAGGATTCACATCCAGGCCTCCTGCTTCCCAACCCAAGGCTTATCCTGTTAATCACTTGATGCCTCCTATGGCCCCATATAACTTAGAAAGGAAATTGAAAAAACTTTGGATAGAAAATGCCATATGCGTTCAAAGAGAGAACTAAGAGCATGGAATGCTGATAGAAACATAATATTTTCACTTTTTCCCTTTTGTTTTTCTTTCTTGTAGTTTTTCACTTTTATTCTGATTTTTCTACTCCAACATAGCTCATATAAAAATGTTAAAATGAATCTATATATATATATATATATATAAAACCTAAAATAAATAAGTAGCTAGATAAAAGAAAGGATTATTGTATTGAGCTTGATTTCAATGTACCACAAACATACCTTTATGGTCCTTTCTATAGTTTCCTTAATAAACTTTTTACTGGAAGAAAAATTAAAGAATTGCACTAAGCACTCCTGAGATCTCAAGTGCTTAAAGTTTTACATATGTCCTAATAAGAACAATCCCCATTTCTTCAGTATCTTAAGGCAGAGGTGTTGAATATAAAACTATCTCCTGAGAATAGTACAAAAAAGACTAAAATATAATTTGAAAATATTTAACAAAATAAATGAAAAATACAATAAAGCATAGAAAATGTTAGAATATTATTTTCTAAGTCAATCCATAGCCTGCAGGAATCCTTATGTATGGTATCATTTCCTATTGAAGTTTCACATCAAGGTTTATAAAGTGCTTTTACCTCAATAATCTTGTGTGGTAGATAATACAAGATTAACCATTCCCATTTTTTTTGATGGGAAATAAAGAGCAGAAAAGCTTTACAATGGAGAGCAATAGGAGATTAAATTGCTTGGTTGTATATCAGCCCTCAAAAGCAACATTGAGAAATTTTGATTTTATCCTATACAATATTGTGCTGAACCAGCTTGGATTCAGAGCATGAGCATTCACATCTCAGAAATCAGCAAATGCCACAAATCAGGGCTGAATGTTTTCAAATCATCTAGATTTAAGATATTAATGGAGAAAATATTAATATCACAGATTATATTTAGTAATGCAGATTTATTGTCTAATATACCCCCCCCATCTTACCCAGAGAACCAGTTGTTAAACAATTACCTTCATATTCTGGCCTTTGAGCTGCATGGAGCTATTAATAACATATGAATAGAGAAATGATGTAATCTATATAATAATTGTATTATTATACCTGAAATGAGTATCTGAAATGGAACAATTACCTTTGACAAGTTGGAGAATGGATGGAGGTAATCAAGGAAAATTTTCTATAGAGATGAAAATCCAAAATGCATTTTGTGATGGAGTTTATTCAGAGGAGAGAATCTCCTAATAGAGAAGACAATCATGAAGTTTATATGCCAGTGGAACCCCAATTCCAAGACCATTTCCTCAACCTGCACACATATGAGTCCTCAGAAAACAACTGATTTTGATTCTCATTATTATTCTCAGAGTAACCCTGAAGGGCCAATGTTTCTAATTCTTTCTTCCCTTTCTTTCCTTTCTTCCCTCCTTTCCTCCTTCCCTCCCTCCCTCTCTTCTTTCTTTCTTTTTTTCTTTCTTTCTTTCTTTTTCTTGCTGAGGCAATTGGGGTTAAATGACTTGCCCAGGGTCACACAGCTAGTAAGTGTTAAATGTCTGAGGTCAAATTTGAACTCAGGTCCTCCTGACTTCAGGACTGGTGCTCTATCTACTGCACCACCAAAATGCCCTGGTTTTTAATTTTTTCACTCACAAGCCCTAATTGTTGTGCTTCCTACTGATTATCAGCCAATAACTTCAATTTATAACTTTAATTTACTTTTTGCAAAGCTATTGACTCTGTAGGTATAGGAAGAATAGTTGGTACAAAAATAAGCACCCCAAACTAGAGATGTATTATCTCCCTACACACATGTGTAAGAGTACCTTAAATGAAATGGTAGTGAGGTGCACAAGCATAAAACACATGGGAATTTGGGGTAACTCAGAACTTCTGGTTACTGGGAATCCATTTTCCTCTTTGCAGAGTACTTAGCTATGGCTAAACTCCAAAGATTACTGCTTTTGCAGAGCCCATGATGCACATTTCTCCCTGTTTCAATGATCCCCAAAGCTTCCTTTTTTCAGTGTAACTAGTTTGTCTCACAGCTCTTGGTGCTACTATCAGTCACTGATACTTTAAGGACATTGTTGCCAACATAGATGGAAACTCCAGATTTTCCAATCTGCAGTTCATGAGATTATAAATAATGAAGAAGGATAGTGAGGAAGAAAGAGAAAGAAACAAACAGAGAAATAGAGCTACACAGGTTGATATATAGACAGACACAAAGAAACAAAGACAAATTTTCTCCTTTCTTCCCAAGGGCAATTTGCTCCAGGAATCCCACAACATTTACTTTGACCAGCACTTGACTGGCTATGAGCTAGCTTGCTATGTTTATAGAGAGCCTAAAGGTATGCCAACCCTTTCATCCAGATGCAAGAAATTGCCTTTGAAGCAACATCTGTTTTTATCCAATGGCCCTCTCAATCAGAATTGATTGACTTGCATGCACCTTCTTTGTACTTTTGATTGATTGATTTAATAGAGCGACCTGGGCCTATAGTGAATAATTGAGGATGGAGTGAGACATGAGTTTTGTGACTATACATCAAGTCATGTTCCATGTGATAGACAAATAAGATTTCATTTCATTAATAGAATTATATTATCAAGGTAGTGATAGGATCATTGAGGGAAAAGGATACTCAATTTGGAGACAAAGAAGCTCAACTGAGCTCCTGGTTGTCACTTAGTTGATATTGGGCAAATCAATGAGGCTCTCTGGTTTTCACCAGTTTACTCTTCTATAAATGGAATCTCTTCCATCTTTAAATTTACCATTGTCACTCCCACTAGTCAATAGTATTCCACCAAAAAATTACTTTATAGTTATTTTATTTTTATTTTTAATTTATGAAATAATACAAGCATTTCTATAACAATAAAAAGATTGTGCATGAAACTGAAAATCTATTATGTACAACTTGCTATTCCTTTTAAATATATAATAAGGTTATCACATAACTTTCTTCTTAAAAATTCTATTTCCCCATTCCTGCCCTAGACATGGCTACCATTAGACACTGATACATACATACATATACACACACATATATATAAAATTCTCTCTCTATATGTTGGTGTTTATTAGTTCCTTCTCTGGATACACAGAACATTTTCTTTCATTGATACTTTGTAGAATATTTATATATTTTATAAATGTATATGTGCATATTTTATGTGTATTTTAATATACTTATATGAATATATATTTTATAGACTTGTATATGTCTATATTTTATACACTTTTATGTGCATATTTTGAAATGTTTCTTGAGGGTAAGAATTTCTTTCTTTTTTGTCTCTTTGTTTCTTATTTTCTTTCCTCTCTCCCTTCTTCCTTGCCTTTCTTTCTCTTTTGCTCTTTCTTTCTCTCTTCTTTTTCTTTCTCTTTCTTTCTCTTTTTCCTTCTCTCTCTCTCTCTCCCTTTCTTTTATTTCTTTATCTTTCTTTCCTTTCTTTCTCATCTCCACAACCTAACACAATGCCTAGAACATAGTTGACTCTTAATAAATGTCTATTGGGTAATTGATGATCTTATACTCCAAAAGTTCTCTCAGCCATATATAGTGAGAAGAAGTTTGTATATTCGACCACTTAACACATATGTATCCCATCTTGGGTATGGACAAGTTCAGCAGCTTGAGAAGCATCTTCTTCATATGTAAGATCTCAATTTGAACCATATTTATGATCCAAAAGTTCCTTATGTATATGTGTCAAAAAAGAGCAGTGTATGTCTTGGAATATTAAATAAGATCTATTTCTACAAGCAAATGGAGTTGGTATTGAACAACTATTACAGCCCTTTAGCCAAAAGAATACTTGTTAAATATTCATATACTATGATTATATTCTTCACCAATAGTGTGGCTGTTCTTTGGAATTCTTAACTTCAAAGAAAAACACAATTATCTCTTCTAGGCAGATTGTTTCTAGTGCCTGAATTAGCTAAGACTTCAAGTCTTAGGACTTTTTGTTTTTAGGAGTTTTGTCATAAGTAGTATGGAGTAATAAGACCTAGGTTCAAACCTTGGTTTGGAAATTCACTGCTTTTGTAACCTTGAATCAATCATTTAACTGTGACTCAGTTTTCTCATATTCAGAATGAAGAATTTGGACTAAATGATCTCTAAGGGCTCTTCCAGCTCTATGATCCTTGAATTCTAAAAATGCTACAGAACTGAATTAAGTGTATAAATATACTCACAATTTCTTTGTTTTAATTGTTTACTTTTCTGTTTAATAAGCAGAATATTAAACTAGAAGCTCTCTCCCTCAAACTTTTTTGTAATCACTTTATATGTGTGTGTGTGTGTGTGTGTGTGTGTGTGTGTGTGTGTGTGTGTGATCAGCTAGATGGTGCCATAGTGCACAGAGCGCTGGACCTGGACTCAGGAAGACTCATCAAATTTAGCCTCAAATACTTACTAGCCAATGTGACCCTGGATAAGTCACTTAACCCTATTTGCCTCAGTTTTTTCATCTGTAAAATGAGCTGGAAATGGAAAATTATTACACTATCTTTCCAAGAAAACCCCAAATGGGGTCAGGAATTTGCCCATGACTGAAATAATTGAACAACAATATTAGAATATATGTGTGTATTTGTGTGCATATCTATGTACTTATTCATATATACATTTATTACCTTTTACTTATGGAGTATATATATGACATATACTTGTCGATGACTCTTAAGGTTAACTTAACTCTCAAGGATAATTCTTAAAGTTCTGTTGACCATATAGGATGAGAGGAGGTATGTATATTCAACCACTAAGTACTGACATTGCAGGTTGGGTACTATTCTACTTTATATTGAAATGTAAATTTCTTGAGGGTAGGAATTATATTATTCTTTGTCATTAAACCTCCAGCAACTAGCTTGGTGCCTGCCTGAAACATAGTAGGTCATTAATAAATAGTTGTTGACTGACCACCTAAAGAAATCATTAAACACTTTGGAACCTTAGTTTCTTCCTTTTTGAAATAAAGTGTTTGGGCTAGCTTAGTTATTGGACTTATCCTGTCTGCACAATGCAATGTTTCCTAGATTTACTCTACACTGGGTAAAAGGATGAAAAAAAGCATCTGCTCAGGGAGCCAATGGTTTGGTGAGAGGAGTATGCCTTTATGGATATAAAGACTCCATCTGCATTAGTAATTCTTTGTATTTCTGCAGGGGCCTGATTTGAGTTGTTCCAAAGGCTGAATAAACATGCATTTATCCTCAAAACACCCTGTGAGTTCCCTCCTGTGGTCTGGAGAGGGTGTGGGGCTGAGTGGTGAGAGCCCAAGATTAGCTCTTAGCCACATTTATGGATTTTGGCCCCTGTTGGGAAATCACTTAACCTTCATGTGCCTCAGTTCACCATCAATAAAATCATAATGATAATAATAATAATAATTTCTAGCCTCAAAGGGATGGTAATAATTAGTTTGCATTCAGAAACTACTTGAGAATTTCAGCTGCAAAGTGCTGGCTGAATGGGCCAGCCTGCCCAAAGGGGGCAGCTTGGGGTTCTGAGGCTCCAGAGTTTAAGTGACTTGTGTCCAGATCCAAGAGAGGGCCAAAAGCATAAAGAAGACAGAATGACCCCTGTCCTGGCTCTAAGATCCCTTCTCTTAACTCCACCAGACCACGGGGCCTGCCTCTAGTAATTAGAAATTACTTCAGCACATAAACAGGCACTTTAAAATGTTTTCTTTTAACAACAGGCCACCCTCTTCTCCTAGCCACGGGGAGAGGGGGAAACAGTTTCTGTTGCCCACTATCCCCACCTTCTTTTCAGTTTGGCCAGAGAAGCCCTCACCCCGAAGGGCAGCCTCCATAGAGAAACATCTGCTCTGGTAATGGCCCCCTTCCAGGATCCCTTGTAAAAATGGCCTCCGTGCTATATCAATTACCAGGGCATTCACATGGCCTTTAATTCTCAGTAACTGACCACAGTGCCCTCCCTGCTCATCCCTATAACAGTCTCTTTCTCTTTTCTTCCAACCTTCTCTTCTCCCTTTTAGGAAAGTTCCCGAAGCTTCTCCCAACAAAGCTCCAGTTATTTCTATTGGCTACCCATATGCTGCCCCTAAACACCCTTTTCCATACACCATGTCCTATGTAGTGGGTGATAACAACTTTGTTTGTGTTTAATTAGCTCTTGGTTTATGAGGGCAGTTTGTGTTTGGGGTGTGCCTGGTTTAGTGGGTTCTGTTGCCCTACAGAAATATATGTATAGAGATGGCTACATCTGTGTGGATCCTTGCCATACTTGGGACTCCAGAGCTGGGAATTGGAAGGCTGGGCCCTGACTGCATTCCTGATTTGAGTAATGCATTTGACCTTCTCCTAGCCTGAGCTTTCTTCCATTAGAGATATTGCTTGTCATTTGGATTGGAAGACGTCCAAAAGACTGGCTCAGCAGATTCTCATGATGTCAGACTACTAGGCAATATTTCTAGGGGTGATAGTTTTGATTCTTTCTATCTCATGCTATCCAGAAAATTATATAAATGAGGATACTCCATATGTTATTGGTCAAATGTTTTTCCCCCCTAGGCTTTTAGAGTCTTGTGACCCTGACATTCACATATATATATATGTATATATATATGAATTTTATATATTTATATATAGTACATAATTTTATATATTTTGCTATAGCATAAAGTATTGCTATACTTTATCTAAAAATTATCTAATCTAATAAATCTAATTGAGATATTTGTACATATATACATACATATATGTATATATGTATGTGTGTGTGTTTTACTTTTGAAAACCATTGTACTAAATGCATGGCCCATATCTTGAACTAAAATATAAAAAACTTAATAAGGTATCATTATCAAGCATTTGACAGTTTGATTTTTAAGGGTATATCTGATTTTTAGAAATAGCTGGAAGGTTTATTTGGGGGTGCCAAATCTAGTGAGCAGGATCAAACTAGGTGGTATTATTCATATTATTTTTTAATGAAAGAAAATCTTGAAAGTCTATGATTCCAAAGGCATTAAGAATTTAAAGAAAAACAAAAATAGTCCCTGACTTCAAGGAGTTTATATCCCCAGTACCTAACAGTGCATGGCAAATAGTAGGCATTTAATAAATTTTGTGGCATACTTGATGAGGTTATCCAAACCAGTCTTGAATGAGCATAATATACTTTCCAAGATGCCATATTTAAAAAAAATATGTTAGATTTTGGTTGTTGTTGAGAAGACATGTGGCATGGTAGATAGAGAATTGGGCTTTAAAATCTGGATTTATTTACCAGCTCTGAAACATACTGTGACTCTAGGAAAGTCACAATTTCTCAAGGTTTTAAGCACCTAAGCAGAAGATACTGAGTTCTATAACAAAGGAAGTTTCTTCACTTAGAAATTCTCTCTTCTAATGTAATCACAGATTTAAATTCTATTATAGTTTTAATTTTTTTTTTGTTATTCTCAACTTGAGGCCAAAAAACATGAAAAGTTCAATATAAAAAGCATAATGGAAAAGGGAAGAAACTCCATACTCATTTTAAAAGTATGTTTAATTTTGCAATAAAATTTCACAGCTCTTTAATTTTTATGTGAACTTTTATATGTGGCTTCCTGAATCTTTTTCTGATATCTTCTAAGCATTTTCTTTAAGTGCATAATTGATCATCTTTTCTTTTGGAAAGTATCACACTATCATTATTCCCCTGTGCCACCCAATTTTCCCCAAAATATATTTTAAAAGAACCCTTGAAAACATGGTAACCCATTAGCATAGCCAAGAAAAATAAATGCAACCATTGGTCATGCCTAGATATGTGTATTTCATTTGGTACCCAGTCTATCACTTCTCAAGAGGTGGGAGTTGTGCTTCATCATTAATGATCTGGAACAGTAGTTGAAAAGGACATTGATAAGAATTTTTAAGTTTTTCAAAGTAGTCTTTCTTTAAAATGTTGCAGTGGTTGCATAAATTGTTTCCTTGGTTTTTTACACGTCATTCTACATTAATTGATAGATTTCTCTGAAAACATTCCTAAAATATGCAATCATCTTTTTTTATTGTACTGTTATAAAAATGCTTGTTTTGTTCCATAAACTGAAAATAAAATAAAATTTTTAAAAGATTGGAAATAAAGAAACATCTCATTACAATTATATACTGTATTTGTTCATCCATTTTCCAATTGATGGGGATCTACTTTGCTTATATATATATATATATTGCTACAGCATAAAGTATTGCTATAATATATATTTTTCTATACATGGTTCTTTCCCTCTTTCTCTTATTTCTTTTGGAGTATACATCTAGCAGTAATATCATTGAGAAGTCAATTTTATGACTTTCTAAATGTAGTTTCAAATTACTTTCCATAATATTTAGACCAATATTTAGCTCCAATACAATGTATTAGTATGTATGTCCACCCATTTCACCTCCAACAATTGTGGGGAAAATCTAAGAGCTGTTTTAATTTTAATCTATCTTATTAATGATTTGAAACAAAATTTTTCCCTGTTGATAGTTTCTTTTTTTTCTTTTGAGAGTTGCACACTCATCCCCTGTGATCATTTATCTATTAGGGGTTGGCTCTTGTTCTTAAGTATTTTGATCTATTCCCTACATAACTTGGATATCAGACCTTTACCATAAAAACATATAGGAATGTTTTTTTTTTTTTTTAGTTCACTGTTTCCCTACATGTTTTATCTACATTGATTTTGTTTATGTCACATTTTCAATAAATGTGAAATGCATGAAAAAATGTAGAAAAGCCTATACCAAATGGTTTTTTTAAGGCACAGTTTTAATGCCATGGACTCTTTTGGCAGTCTAGTGAAGCCTATGGCCCTTTGGAGTAATGTTTTTTAATTAATTTAAGGAAATGCCAACTTTCAGTTAGAGAATAGTGAAAATAAGAAATTTTTTCTCATTCAAATTCAGGGACCCCCTGAAATCTAACCAGGGAATCTCTTATGAATCTGAGGTTTCCGGGTCAAAACTATTGACTTTTACAAAATTATAAAACATGAAATCAGTAGAACAAGATTTGCAAACCCACTCGGAAAAAAAAAACTATTATATACAAAGAAAAAAAGATAAAAGGTGAGAAACAGGCTCAAAACTGACTTGTACAGACCTAGAAAGGGGCACAGAACAAAAGCATTTTCTCTGATAGTTGAGCCTTTACCTTAAATTGCCATAAAGTCTTTCTAGATATTTCCAAACAGGCTGCTGTCTATGACTCCCTGCCTCCACCATTTTCAGCTCTATATATTGTCTCTCCTTGTTAAAATATAAAATCCTTGATGGCAAGGACTGTTGTTTCCTTATACTTGTATCCCTGTACCTGGCACTTTGTAAATACTGTAAGTAATGTTTTAAGTAATAGTTTTTTTTTCCATTTCCTTCATTCTTTTCCTATTTATTGTTTGATTATTTTTCTTTCTAGCTGGTAAATTCATAATATTTTAAAAGATGTAGATACTTCACACCTCCTTTACTCTCTTCTTGGATAATTTCCCTTGATAATAAATGAAGATGAACAAAAATCATCTATTCAAGGAAGTATGAGCTAGCATAGGCAGAGTTTTATTAATAAGTGACTTGCCAGTCTCCAGATAAGTACTGTGTTCAAAAGTGAGGCCTGGTTGTTCAATTGTCCTTGATTTGGGATCTTTTGAATCTTTTTCCAGGATAATCAAGTATAAGAAACTAATAAGAGGATGGGATTTCTATACAACTACAGGAAACTACCCTAGCTCATTTTGACTATTAATTAGGGAATGAAAACTGGCCTTTGAACCCAGCCATTTAGAGTTCAAAAGTAGAATAGTGATAGTTAGTTACCTCTTGTTGGACATCTTCAAAAAAAGGTTAACTGACTGACCACTTAACAGGGATGCTACTGAAGGCTATAATCTTCACAGTTAGGGGAATGTCTACAGTGATGAGATCATAAATCCATTTGAGGACACCAGGAGGGTCATTTAGAGACTGGTGTGGTAATAGCAGGTAGAGTATTAGATTTGAAGACTTGAAGACCTATTCAAGTATTGTCCTGACACTTAATAGCTATAGAACCTTGAGCAAAACACTTCCTCAAACAATTATCTAAAATTTGTCTACTGGACCACAGACTGATTGCAATCTCCTTTAGTAAGTAACAGGAGTGCCATACATTGGCAACCTCACAGAACTTTAATGCATTGACACTTTATTTCAAGAGATCCCTTATCATTAACTGGAATGTAGATCAACATAACTCTATTCTTCTGCTACTACTTACAAGTGATAATTAAATTGCCAATTTTATGATAAAGGAGAAAGGTTGTCTGTGAGTGATCATTTCTTTTTATCTCAGAGCACAGGCAACTACAGTGCCTAATTTATAATTTTACTCCATATTACATGGGAGATGGCATTCATTCAAGGAGCCATACATTCAAGGAACTTCTTATCAGACAAGCAGTTCAACACACAAAATATTGATTCTCCATATGATTTCTAACATTTCCCTTTATCAAACAATTCCTTTTTTCTTACTCCAGAATGATTTAGTGAATTTTATGATTATCACAAGGAACCAAGTTATAGAGGAATTATGAAATTAATAAAGTTTCTTAGGGATCATAGGGACCAATTCTCTATTTTTCTTAACTGAAAAAGTGTTTATCAATTGCTTTTTAATGTAAACCTACAATTAGACTTTTTTGGGAATTTTTTAATTTTGATTGTATTTTATTTTTCCTAATACATGCAAAGATAGATTTCAACATACATCTTTGCAAAATCTTGTATTCCAAATTTTTCTCCCTCTCTTCCTTCACCCTCCCCAAGACAGCAAGCAATCTGATATAGGTTAAACATGTGCAATTCTTCTAAACATATTTCCACATTCATTATGCTATGCAAAAAAAAAATCAAAATGGAGAAAATCATGAGAAAGGAAAAAACCAAGTATATAAACAGCAACAGCACAAAAGATGAAAATACTATCCTTTGATCCACTTTTAATCTCCCAAGTTCTCTCTCTGGATGTGGATGGCACTTCCCATAAAAATCTATTGGAATTGCCTTATTGTTGAAAACGGTCAATTCCATCATAGTTATCAATTCATTTTGCTATTTAATTAGTTGTTTCTTTAGAATTGCCCCACCAATGACTCTTCTTTTAAAATAATGGAAAACAGTTAAACAAAACCAATGGTTATAATGACTATATATAATTGACAAAATATGACATTTTGTATCCATAATCCCCTACTTCACTACCAAAATAGTCTATAAGACCATAAATAGAAAGGAATTTAGAGATTATCTATTCATAAACAGAAAGGAACTTAGAAGTCAACTAGTTCAATTCCCTCTTTTTATATGTAAGGAATTAAGCATGTATTAAGTAACTTGCCTAAGGCTCCATAGATAATAAGAGCTGGGATTTAAATCCAGGTTTTCTACCTCCAGAGCCATTGATTACTCCAAATTCCATTGGGCCGAGATATAGGAAATAATTCTCTCATCTCTTCTCTATGACAAAGATTAGTCATTACAATTATTCAGGAATTGGTTTCCACACAGTGATCTTTTAATTTGTGTTATTTCACTCATGTTCCAACTCTCTTATTTAACAGATTAGGAAAATGAGACTCAGAGAATTGGCATGACTAGCCTAGGACTCACAGAGTTAGGAAGTAGCAGAACTAGGACTAGAACCCAGGGTTCCTACCTAGGGCATTTTCCACAATCAGTTCAGGTTGTATTTAAGGTATTATTTTAATCTTGAAGCTATATAGATCCAGTTCTCTCCCTGACTTTTCATTTTTTTTTCAATTAATAAATATCTATTTTCTTTCCCTTCCCCTCCCATGAAAAAAGAAAGACAAAACCTTTGTAACAAATGTGCATGGTCAAACAAAACAAGTTACTGCATTAAACATGTTCAAGATTGAGTCCCATTCTGTATCCTGAATCCATTTTGTCTCTGTTAGAAGGTAGGTCATATACTTTATCATCAATAATGGTATGAAGGAAAATAACTTTGAAAGAGGTCAGAACATTCATCAAGTTTGTGACTTCAGAAGACTGATAATGAAACAATCACCTATCTCTTCCTAGGGAGGCAACGGGTTTAAACTGCAAAATGTGATAATATATATCCTCAGATGTGGCTTATGTGGTAATTTGTTTTACTCAACTATACCTATTCATTATAAGACAGGACTTCATGCATGCATATGTGTGTGTGTGTGTGTATGTGTGTGTGTGTGTGTGTGAGAGAGAGAGAGAGAGAGAGAGAGAGAGAGAGAGAGAGACATACAGACAGACTGACTGACAAAGGGAGAGACAGAGACACACAGAGAGACAGAGGAAGAGACAGAGACAGAAAGACAGATGGAGAGAAACAAAGACAAAGAGAGATAGAAAAAGAGAGAGAGAGACAGACAGGGACAGGGGTAGGGAGGGAGGGAGAGAGAGAGAGAGAACAGAAAGAGAGACATACAGAGCTAAATAGAGAGAGTAATATTAGTAATGATAGACATACAAAAATAGCATTAATAAAATATTTTAAATATATAGAAAAAAGCCCAAAAAGTTTTTTTTTTTTTTTTTAAAGCTGCAGAGACACAGACAGAGAATTTTATTGTTTTTATTCAGTCATTTTAGTCATGTCCAACTAACTGTTATGATCTCATTTGGGGTTTTCTTCATAAATATACTGGAGTAATCACTCACAATGCATTTCCTTCTCCAGGACATTTGACAGACCTAGGAATTTAACCTACTTCCTTTTAATCCTCATTTTGCAGAAAGTGAGGAAAATATGGTTAAATGAAATGACCAGGATCAAACAGCTAGTAAAATGTCTGAGACCATATTTGAACTCACGCCTTCTGACTCTAGGCCTGGCTTACTATGTGCTGTGCCTCTTTACTGCATTTTCACTACCTCATTAAATTATGTATGTGTGTGTGTGTGTGTGTGTGTGTGTGTGTGTGTGTATGTGTGTGTATGTTATATATATATATATATATATATTAGTATGTATGCATTTATATAGTATAATTTATAATTAGATAGAAGATAGACAGGCCTGGATTCAAATTCTGTCTGACACTTACTAGATGAATACTTAAGTCCCTAACCTCACTGGTCTTTAATTCTTTATTCATAAAATGAGGGAGTTTAGACTATATGACTTCTAAGCTTCCTGACAGCTTTACATTTATGACTTAAGCTTTCTTTCTTGCTCCTCTCTCTATCTCTACATCTCTTTGTGTCTGCCTCTCTCTGTCTCATAGTACAGAAAAAACATTCACTGTTTCTTATACAATTTTATTTTTTGTCTATTGATATGTTTATATTAATGATTAAATTCAAAATGAGAATGAAAAATAAATTTGTAAAATTTTGTCAGATTGTACGGAACCAGCAGGTCTATTATCAGCTGGGTAAAATGATTAGGATAACACATAACAAGATCCTAGTGAGAATACTTTATTAACTGATGTAACATTGTATCTCAATCATAGAGATATTACATTGTATATACCCCATCTCAGACAGAGCCTCATGCTTCAGACATTTTCCTTGCTTCCTCCTCAACCACAAAACATAAACCTGCCCTCTGTCTTATTCCCTCACTCTATCAGAGAGACCTATTGTTTGCTTTCAGAACTTCTCAATGTTATTTAATGCATTAATGGAAGATGTTGATATATTAATGGATCCCAGCCTTCCCTCTTCTGGTGGTTAACATATATTGAGTGTATAGGCATTTGAGAAGGATTTGGACCTTTGGCAAGAGGGATTGCTGAGTTCTTTTCAGGGCCACTTATCCGCTTTTGGTAAGTACCTAGAACTCAACTCTCACCTGTGGTTCCAAGAAACTTTAGCACACACAGCAGCCACCCCCTGGTAAACCGTCTCAATAGATGGGCTAAAATAGGATGAGGGAAACAGGCCACACATGTGTTAAGGGACTGTCTACCCCAAGCACGTGAAGACTTCTCCCAGCAGAATGGGGGGAGAACAGTTTGTTTCAGTGGCCATGAAGGTGGCTGAAATGCTTAGAGTTTGGTCCACTGAAGCCTGGGCTATTGCCAGTAGTCCTGATTTCTGTCTTACTACTGAACTTTAATGACTCAGACTGTCAGAATGGCAACTTTGTGCAATTTTGCCTCACTTAAATTTAATTCACTTGCAAGATATCCTATGATGTCACTGGTCCTCTTGGAAAACGAAATGAGGAACAAACAACAATAATAGATATGTATATATGTATATATATACATATATATATTTAACTATATATACATATATTTAAACTATATATACATATGTATATATTTAAATATATATGTATATATTTAAATATATATATATATATTTAAATTTTTTTTGTGTGTGTGTGTGTGTGTGTGTGTGTGTATAGTTTAACTATAACCTTTTGGCAATGATGGCTCAACTCCAGGCCCACCTTTAATGTTTCAGGCACAGGGACAGAAATTTGGGGAAATATTTTGAATTGCTTATGACATATTATAACTCTTTTTTCACCCATTACATCATGCCACAGAAGTTGCTGCCCTTCTTTGTGGGCACTTTTGGCACTCACCTCCATGCTCCAAATAATGAAGTATATTTTTATATTGAAAATACAGGGAACCTCAATGGTAGTGACTCCAAGCCAGAATGGTGACTAAGGAAACTATTGCAGGTAGTGGGAGGGGGTTGTTAAGAGAAAGTGGACCTGGCCAAATGAAATTCAAAGTAGACCCTCACCAGCACCATTGTGCTACCACTACTCAGTGCTGTGAGTGCACATTTTAGAATTGCAAGGTATCTTAGAAAACATCTTGTCCAACTTTTTCATTTTAAAGATAGGAAGCTAAAGATGAGAGAGTTTTGGATACTTTTCCCATGGTCACAAAGGTAGTAAGAGACTGACATGGGATTTAAATCCAGGTCATATACATATATATGAATATATTTATGCAAATATATATGAATATATTTTACATGTGAATATATTATATATTATCAATATAATAAAACAAATTATCATATTCCTTGTATTCCTTTTTGGATTTTATTGAAGCTAGTATTTTAAAATGTTAACTGTTATAGACTTGTAGATTTATTGTTGGAAGGGACCCTAGAGTCAACCTAATTTAAAACAGTTTACAGGGAGGGTGGAGCCAAGACAGTGGACTACAGACACGACTCTCTGTGACCTCCTCTGACCTTCTCTCAAACCAACAGCAGATTAAGACTCTGAACTGATTTTGGAGTCAAAGCACCCCCAAATATTTGGAGTATAACACATTCTCAGAAGAAGTTATCTTGGAAGAATGTCACAACAGGCCTGTTTCAATCAGGCAGGGGGACATTCTTCCAGGCCTAGACAGCAGCTCGGGGAGAGCAGGGTGGGAAGCCAGCCTGGAACTCAGAGTGTGGGAGTTTCTAAGCACCTGGAAAGTTTCTGTGAGCCTCTTAGGCCACTCTGTCCTGATTGCAAGCAGATGCTTTGGTAGATCTGCCTTTTGTAAAAGGTAGATTGTAAACAACTGAGAATGCCAGACCTGGCCCTGATTGCCCAGCACTGGAAGTCAATCAGCAGAACTGCCCCAGGGCAAATTAAAGCAGCTGTCACTCCTTTGCTTTGAAAAGACCTCAAATTTTAAAAATGAATAAAAAACAAAAAAGAACTCTTACTATAAGCAGCTTTTATGGAGAGAGAGAAAAACAGACCTCAGATCCTGAGGTTCATAATGGTAAAGCAACTCCAGAGGAAGCCACAAAGGGAGATATGAGCTGGTCACCATTTCACAAGGCTTTCCTGGAAGACTGCATAAAGAATCTTGAAAAAGAGTTAGAAGAAAGATGGGGAAATGAAATGAGATTATTGCAAGAAGGATATAATGCCCTATAAAAGAAATATGAAAAAGATACTAATTCATTGAAAAACAAAATTGGTGAAATGAAAAAAAAAAAAAGACTGCAAAGAACAAAAAAAATAAATTGGCCAATTACAAAAGGAGCTAAAAAAGGTAACTGAAGAAAATACACTAAAAATTAGAATTGAACAATTGAACAAAATTAGAATTGGGAAGTGAATGAATCAAAAAGCTTCAAGAATCAGTCAAACAAAAACAAATAAATGAAAAAATACAAGAAAATATGAAATATCTCCTAGGAAAAACAACTGACTTGGAAAATAGATATGGGAGAAACAATTTAAGGATTATTGGACTTCCTGAAAGCCATGATGAAAAAAAAACAACCTAAACATTATCTTACAGGAAATCATGAAAGAAAATTGCTCTGATATTTTAGAAACAGAAAGTAAAATAGTCATGGAAAGAATTCACCAATCACCTCCTGAAAGAGGTCCCAAAATTAAATGCCCAAGGAATATTGTGGCTAAATTTTCCAAACTTTCACACCAAGGAAAAGATATTGCAAGCAGCCAGAAAGAAACTATTTAAATACTGAGGAGCCACAATTAGTATGTCCCAGGACCTAGCAGTTTTCACTTTAAAAGATCGAGGGGTCTGCAATCTGATATTCTGAAAGGCAAAGGAACTTGGATTACAGCCAAAAATAAGCTATCCAGGTATTTGAGCATTATCTTTCAGGGAAGAAGATGGATATTCAATGATATAGGTGAATTTCATCTATTTCTGATGAAAAGAAAAACTGAACAAAAAATTTGATCTCCAAAGACAGAATTCATGAGAAGCATAAAAAAGTAAAAAGGAAAGAACTCATGAGAACTATATTTTTGTTTTGGGTATACTTAGAGAATTTGGGTAGAATTTGATTTTGTTTTGATAATATGAAAAAGAAACTGGAGGTGGAAAGAGGATTGTGCTGGAAAAAAAGATGAAAAAGGAGATAAGATAAAATCTCATGAAGAGGCAAAGAAAACCTAATATAATTGAGGGAAAGAAGAGAGAGGGATGAGTACTATGTGAATCTTACTCTCATCAGATTGGTCTCTAAGAGAGAATATCAGACATATTTGGTTTCACAGAGAAACTTGTCCTACTTATAGCGAAGCAGGAGGGAAAGGGGGAAAAGAAAAGAAAAGACTAATAGAAGGGAAAACAGAAGAATTAGGGGAAAGGTGTAAAAAGGGGGAGGGGCTCTAAAGGGGGGAAGGAATGTTTGAGGGAGATGGTCATCAAAAGCAAAATAGTGGGGAGAGGGGAAAGGAGAAATGGGAAAGTAAAGAGAAAAACATAACTTTGGGTAAATAAGATGGCAGGAAATACAGAATTAGTTATTTTAACTGTGAATGTGTATGCATTGAACTCTCCCATATAACAGAAACAGATAGCAGATTGGATTAAAAGCCAGAATCCTACAATATGTTGTTTACAAGAAATACATCTAAAGATAGAGATACATACAGAGTGAAGGTAAAGGGCTGGAGCAGAATCTATTACTCTTCAGGTGAACAACAACAACAAAAAGCAGGGGTACCAATCCTGATCTCAGATCAAGTAAAAGCAAAGATAAATCTAATTAAAAGAGACAAGGAAGGAAACTATGTTTTACTAAAGGTTACCATAGATAATGAAGCAATATATATGAACAATTTTCAGATGATAAAATTAAAACTATTTCTAGTCACATGAAAAGGTGCTCCAAATCACTACTGATCAGAAAAATGCAAATTAAGACAACTCTGTCAAATTGACTAAAATGACAGGAAAAGATAATGACAAATGTTGGAGGGGATGTAGGAAAACTAGGACACTGATACATTGTTGGTGGAACTGTGAAGGGATCTAACCATTCTAGAGAGCAATTTGGAACTATGCTCAAAAAGTTATCAAATTGTGCATACCCTTTAACCCAGCAGTGTTTCTATTGGGCTTATATCCCAAAGAGATCTTAAAGGAAGGAAAGGGCCCCACATGTGCAAGAATGTTTGTGGCAGCCCTTTTTGTTGTGGCTTGAAACTGGAAACTGAATGGATACCCATCAATCAGAGAATAGTTGAATAAATTATGGTATATGAATGTTATAGAACATTATTGTTCTATAAGAAATGACCAACAGGAGGATTTCAGAGAGGCCTGGAGAGACTTGCATGAACTGATGCTGAGTGAAATGAGCAGAACCAGGAGATCATTATACACAGCAACAAGAAGACTATATCAGGATCAATTCTGATGGACATGGTTCTCTTCAACAATGAGATGTTTCAAACCAGTTCCAGTTGTTCAGTGATGAAGAATGCCATATACTCCCAGGGAAAGGCCTGTGGGATCTGAGTGTGGACCACAACATGGCATTTTCACGCTTTCTATTGATGTTTGCTTGCATTTTGTTTTCCTTCTCAGGCTTTTTTTTTCTTGTAGATCTGATTTTTCTTGTAAAGCAAGATAATTGTATAAATATGTATACATATATTCAATGTGTCATGTATTTTAACATAATTAATATATATTAGACTAACTGCCATCTATGGGTGGGGGTGGGGGGAATGAGAGAAAAATTTGGAACAGAAGGCTTAGCAAGGATCAATGTTGAAAAATTACTCATGCATATATTTTGCAAATAAAAAACTTTAATTAAAAAAATTTCCAATAAAAAATAAAATAAAATAGTTTACAAATGTGCAAACTAAAGACAAAAGATCTTAAGTCAGGAAGGAAGATGGAGACTGACCTGGAAATTTAACACATAACTTAAAAGCAAATCTCTTTTTACCATACTGTGATGATTCTATGCTCTGGTATGAGGAAAAAGAGTAATGATTGTTCTTTCAATTATGATCTTAGAAATGTAGGGGTTCACATTCAGTTCTACTTGACTAATTTATATTCTTACCTACTCAAGGTACCAGTGCCAAATGGGATGATTTCAATCACACCTTTACTGGAACATAGATCTAGAGCTAGAAGATCATTTCATTTTACATGACAATGTTCCTGAACTCTTTTTACTTCTTCCACTATCTTTCTCCCATTTTCTCCATGAACAATTTAGAAGCATTCACATACAAATTTTCTCAGGAGTCCCTATTCCAAACATCCATTTCTGGTGGAACCTGAGATAACTACATACAAATAAGAAAGAGATGCTTAAAGATGAAGAAACTGAAGCCCCGAGAGGGTAGAGTAGGGGACTTGCCAATAACATAGGACAGTTAATGGAAGAAGCAGGATTTGAACCTAGAGCTTCTGATTTTATGCTACTATTGAATACAGACATCTGAAGGGGCTACCTTATTTTGAACCCAAATGACCAGTAGGTCCAAATTGATTTCCCTGTTGCTGTATCTGGAACCTGAGTTACTATTTTGAGTAGATATAGTCCTCTATCCACCACCTCCTCCCCTGGCTTTCTCTATGGACTTTTGGTTGTTATGCAAAACAACTTTTGTAATAGACTTACTCCCTGTAAACCCTTAACTTAAACCCTGCCCTCTTTGCCCCGTTAGTCACTCCAGTATTTGGTGCTATATGGGGTCCTGAATTACAATCCCCTTGATCTAAATTAAAAGATTTTTGCTATTTTGTTTTTTTTTCTGTTTTTTTTTATTTCAGGTTAACACTACAAATGTATCCAAACATATGAATTCAAAAGAGGCCTTCATTTAATTATCACTTAAACATTATCCCCAGTGTGAATATATTATGAAAATATTATTTTCTATGAGATTTCTCCACCTCATAGTTCACAACTAGCTAATTTCCTGAGTAAGATAGAGCAAAAAGAAAACAAATGATTTTTTCTGGCCTTTTTGATTAGTTCACCTTATTGCCACCCTTTCAGGAATGCCAGGTGGTAGATGCCTTATCCTATATGACTATCTTATAGTAAGTAATAGGTTATAAGCCTCGACTTTTAATAGCAGAAGACACTAAATAAAAATGCATTTAATGAAATGACATAGTAGGAAAAGTAGAAATAATTCATAAACCTGGGGCACATTCCTCCATAAATACAAACACCTCCAGTAAAGTGTGTGTCTAGAGTATGTATATGGAAGGATGATTTAAAGTGGCTTCAGTTTTCCCATACAAATGAGGGGCAGGGGAGTATAGCGGTGGCACAGAAACAATTTTAAACCCAAAGAGTTAGGTTATTGTTCTTTTAACTTCTAAGTAGCATGTTTGACTTTTCATCTGGAAATATGGCAAAGTTTGAAGAGACACATCCTACAGCTCCAGCTAGAGAGAGCTTACATAGATGCTTATTTGCATAAAATAGAGAAACAGAAAATCAATGAATTGGGCTTGCAACTAAAAAAGCTAGAGAAAGAACAAATTAAAAACCCCCAATCAAATACCAAACTTAAAATCCTAAAAATAAAAGGAGAGATTAGTAAAATTGAAAGTAAAAAACTATTGAATTAATAAATAAAACTAAAAGTTGGTTTTATGAAAAAACCAACAAAATAGATAAACCTCTAGTTAATTTAATTACAAAAAGGAAAGAGGAAAATCAAATTGTTAGTCTCAAAAATGAAAAGGGAGAACTTTCCACCAATGAAGAGGAAATTAGAGCAATAATCAGGAGTTACTTTGCCCAACTTTATGCCAATAAATTTGATAACCTAAGTGAAATGGAGGAATATCTACAAAAATATAGATTGCCCAGATTAACAGAAGAGGAAATAAATTACTTAAATAGTCCCATTTTAGAAAAAGAAATAGAACAAGTCATTAATCAACTCCCTAAGAAAAAATCCCCAGGACCTGATGGATTTACATGTGAATTCTATCAAACATTTAAAGAACAATTAACTCCAATATTATATAAACTATTCGAAAAAATAGGGAATGAAGGACTCCTACCAAACTCCTTTTATGATACAGACATGGTACTGATACCTAAACCAGGTAAAACAAAAACAAAGAAAGAAAATTATAGACCAATCTCCTTAATGAATATTGATGCAAAAATCTTAAATAAAATATTAGCAAAGAGATTACAGAAAATCATTCCCAGAATAATACACCATGACCAAGTAGGATTTATACCAGGAATGCAGGGATGGTTCAATATTAGGAAAACTATTAACATAATTGACTATATTAATAACCAAATTAACAAAAAACATATGATAATCTCAATAGATGCAGAAAAAGCATTTGATAAAATCCAACATCCATTGCTATTAGAAACATTAGAGAGTATAGGAATTAATGGACTTTTCCTTAAAATAGTCGGTAGCATCTATTTAAAACCATCAGCTAGCATCATATGTAATGGTGATAAATTGGAACCATTCCCAATAAGATCAGGGGTGAAACAAGGTTGCCCACTATCACCATTACTATTCAATATTGCATTAGAAATGCTAGCCTTGGCAATAAGACAAGAAAAAGAGATTAAAGAATTAGAGTAGGTCATGAGGAAACCAAATTATCTTTGTATCTCTTTGCAGATGATATGATGGTCTACTTAGAGAACCCTAGAGAATCAACTAAAAAACTATTAGAATTAATCCACAACTTTAGCAAAGTTGTAGGATACAAAATAAATCCACATAAATCATCAGCATTTTTATATATCACCAAAAAAATGCAACAGCAAGAGATACAAAGAGAAATTCCATTCAAAATAACTATCGATAGTATAAAATATTTGGGAATATATCTGCCAAAGGAAAGTCAGGATCTATATGAGCAAAACTACAAAACACTCTCCACACAAATAAAGTCAGATCTAAACAATTGGAAAAACATCAAGTGCTCTTGGATAGGTCGAGTGAATATAATAAAGATGGCAATACTACCTAAACTAATCTATCTATTTAGTGCTATACCAATCAAACTCCCAAGAGATTATTTAACTGACCTAGAAAAAATAACAACAAAATTCATCTGGAAAAACAAAAGGTCAAGAATTTCAAGTGAATTAATGAAAAAAATGCAAATGAGGGTGGCCTAGCTGTACCAGATCTAAAACTATATTATAAAGCAGTGGTCATCAAAACCATTTGGTATTGGATAAGAAATAGAGTAGTGTATCAGTGAAATAGGTTAGGTTCACAGGACAAAATACTCAATGACAATAGTAATCTAGTGTTTGATAAACCCAAAGACCCCAGTTTTTCGGATAAAAACTCACTATTTGACAAAAACTGCTGGGATAATTGGAAACTAGTATGGAAGAAATTAGGCACTGACCCACACCTAACACCATATACCAAGATAAGGTCAAAATGGATTCATGATCTAGGCATAAAGAATGATATTATAAACAAATTAGAACAATGTAGGATGGTTTACCTCTCAGACCTGTGGAGGGGAAGGAATTTGTGACCAAAGAAGAACTAGAGGTCATCATTAATCACAAAATAGATAAGTTTGACTATATCAAGTTAAAAAGTTTTTGTACAAACAAAATGAATGCAGACAAGATCAGAAGGGTAGCAGTAAACTGGGAAAATATTTTTACATCCAAAGGTTCTGATAAAGGCCTCATTTCTAAAATATATAAAGAATTGACTCAAATATATAAGAATATTCAAGCCATTCTCCAGTTGATAAATAGTCAAAAAATATGAACAGACAATTTTCAGATGAAGAAATTGAAACTATTTCTGGTCACATGAAAAGGTGCTCCAAGTCACTATTGATCAGAGAAATGCAAATTAAGACAACTCTGAGATACCACTACACACGTGTCAGATTGGCTAAAATGACAGGAAATGATAATGACAACTGTTGGAGGGGATGTGGGAAAACTGGGACACTGATACATTGTTGGTGGAACTGTGAACGGATCCAACCATTCTGGAGAGCAATTTGGAACTATGTTCAAAAAGTTATCAAGTTGTGTATACCCTTTGACCCAGCAGTGTTTCTACTGGGCCTATATCCCAAAGAGATTTTAAAGGAGGGAAAGGGACCCACATGTGCAAAAATGTTTGTGGCAGCCCTTTTTGTAGTGGCAAGAAACTGGAAATTGAAAGGATGCCCATCAATTGGAGAATGGCTGAATAAATTATGGTATATGAATGTTATGGAATATTATTGTTCTGTAAGAAACGACCAGCAAGATGATTTCAGAGAGGCCTGGAGAGACTTGCATGAACTGATGCTGAGTGAAATCAGCGGAACCAGGAGAACATTATACACAGCAACAAGACTATACGATGATCGATTTTGATGGATGTGGTTCTCTTCAACAATGATGTGATTCAAACCAGTTCCTATTGTTCAGCAATGAAGATAGTCATATACGTCCAGAGAGAGGCCCGTGGGAACTGAGTGTAAACCACAACACAGCATTTTAACGCTTTCTATGAATATTTCCATGCATTTTGTTTTCCTTCTTAGGTTGTTTTTTTCTTCTTCTCTTTCTAGATCTGATGTTTCTTGTGCAGTAAGATAACTGTATAGATATGTATACATGTATTATATTTATCATATAATTTATCCTATTTAGCATGTATTAGATTACCTGTCATCTAGGGGTGAGGGGTGGGGGGAAGGAGGGGAAAAGCTTGGGAAAAAAAGTTTTTGCAAAGGTCAATGTAGAAAAATCACTCATATGTTTTGTAAATAAAAAGCTTTATTAAAAAAAATAAAGGGTACCATAGGAAAAAAAAAGAAGCATTGCACCTGGGGTCCTGGGAACTTCTGGGCCCCAAGAAAATTTTGTAATCCTAGCCAAATAATTGTCCTATCTCTAATTAACCCTAACTTTGTAAAACTATAAAAATTACAAGCTTTCTTGAATAAATCAAACAAGCTTTTGCCAATAAATCGAACTTGATGAGCATAAAAAAAGAAAAATTACCCATACATGTGTTTTGCAAATAAAAAGCTTTAATAAAAAAATTAAAATTAAATAAAAAAATAGAGAGAGCTTACAGTCTTTAAGAAAGGAGAAAATCACATATAGAAAGTGAATGTATATGAAAACTAGAGACCAATACAAGGAAGAAAACAATAAAATCTTGTTCTCTTACCCAGTTCGTAAAACAATGATCTGGACATTTTAGGCACTTAGTAAATGTGTATTGCATTGAGTTAGGATGTTGTTTCCGCACTCAACAGGTGAGGTTTTTCTTAAGAACCTACTATGTGGCAGGTACTATGTAAGGCATCAGGAATACAAAAACAAACATAAAAATAGTTGACATAGCTGGGAAATAAGGGGAGTGGTCTATGGTCTATGGTTATCAGGTTCAGATTGGGCAGGGAGGAGGAGATGTAGGGAACACATATTACCAAGCCAGCTCCTAACTCTGGTACACTAGTGAGCCCTAAGTCTTTCACATTCTTCTGGTATCTTCTTACTACTCCAATTCATATACAATATCTCTTCTGGACTCACTATGTTCTCTAGGCCTATTCTTCTGTTCAGTTTAACTCCTAACTGCCAGAGAAAACTCTCTTCTTCCATGGCCCTCTTTTCTCCTGCCACAGACCACATCCTTTGAATCTCTCTCCATTATCTCTTTAATTCCACAATTTGTACACTGTCTTTAAAAAAGTAGCTACCAGGACCATAGTAAAAACCTTGAGGCAGTCATGGTAAGATTCCCTTCATCCGGTAAATTTCCCATACTTTGTAATAGAATAAAAGTGTATAGATGTGCCTTTGCATTTAATTTAAAGAATATTAACCTTGTGTCAACTCTGTTCCTCCTCCAACTAATTGACTTTAGAAATATTAATTTGGCATCTGTATGGAGAGATTCTAGGCAAGAATATTGATTAAGAAGCTGATTGCAGTAGTATAAATATGAGGTAATGAAAACGTGAATGAGGGTGATAACTGTGTGATTATAGAAAAGACTGTGTGTGGAAGAGAGAGTGTGGGAATTTTGTCAATAAATTGGCTATATTATGATATTTTTGGCTATTATTATTATTAAGGCTATTGCCTTCTAATTAATCTCCTATTTCCAGATGCCCACCTCTCTAATCTGTCCTTCACATAACTGTCAAAATAACTTTCCTAGGATCATATTTCTTTTCTGCTCAAAAGCTTTCAGAGGCTCCCTATTGTCCCTGGGATAAAATGCCTACTTCTTAACCTGTTATTTAAGACCCTCCACAATATGACTCCCACCTGCTTTTCTACACTTATTTTATTCCTTTTTATGTATTTGATGTCTCAGTTAAAGTGGAATACTAACTTCCATTCCCTGCAATTTTCTTTCAGACTATCAGATATGTGTTCCCCAAGTAAATAGGGCACATGGTATATGTAAATGAAAAGACAATTAACTGGAGAGGAAGCATGGTTTGATATTTCTGGAATCTTTTCCATTCCTCTCCAAGGAAGACTTCAGTTCCTGCCTTCAGGAGAACAGGACAAGGGTTATGAGCCTAGCTATTCTATTTCTGTCTGTGAGAGACAAAGGAAGAGGAGAGAGAAAGAGAGAGACAGACAGAGAAAGATAAAGAGACAGAGATACATAGAGAGAAATCTTCTCAGGGACATGTTGAGTTTCTAGCTTCCCTTGTATGTTTTCCACTTCAATTCTTCCCACCTCGATCCTTCTTTCCTGGAGTTGGTACAAAAGAGGTCCAGAATTACATATGTCTCTCTTTAGAAGCAAGAATGAGGAATGGTGATTTACTCCAAAGCTTTTGCACCAATTCTGCCACTGAGGCAGTCACTATTTTCTGTACCAATTGGGTTGGTCTCAGCCAAAGTGCTTCTTCAGGCATGGATAGAAATCTGAATTATAAGAGTTTAGCTGAGATATAATTTCTTCCAGGAAACTTCTTGATTCCCCACAGTGGTTAATGTTATCTCACTCATCAAATCAACTTATTTCCTCATCAGCATTCATGCTATAATATCTCAATAGAGTATAAGCTCACTGAAAGCAGGAACTATTTCATTTTTGAATATCATTGAACTAGTTCCTTCCTGAACTTTGAGGTGTGCAGCCTTTAGTCCCATTCTGTAGAGAATAGCCATGAGGTAATGTTGCCCTATTTTTGTTATTTTTATTGTTACTTATTATTACTATTACTGTTATTGCTATCATTATTGTTATCTTTCAGGAGAATTAGTTTCCCTTGGAATTTTTATGACATAATATCTTAATACTTTCTGGACTGCCCGTCATGTAGTGACTTTACCACCTTTCAAATAGTAGCAAACAGGAGCACCTTTGGTCATGTAAGATGTTTTTCCCTAGCATTATAGATATCATTCTCTTCCAAAAGAAAACTACAGTAGCCCAGATAAAGTAGCCCATCACATCCCCACAGCTGTCCTCATAGTAATAACTCTGAAACCAGACAACTAGAATTTCCCCCTGACCTTTTACTCCTGTATAAACTGCAAAGTACAGACTTGTATATGTGCCATGGGAAGTTATAGAGATGAAGATGCAAGCTGTTTCCCTAAAGAGCTTATGATCCAATGAATAGGGGAGGCAGGATGAAAGTTTATTTATATCAACTAAAGAAAAAAATGTACAGAAGTATGCATACTAAGTATGTGGGGCATGGGGGCATATTAAATTGCAGAGATTGGGAGAGGTCAGTTGCTGCTACTGGAGTCATTGAAATGACTGGAGCCAGATGGGATTAGTCTGGAAAAGTTTCTCTGGCAGAACCTAAGGAGAGTTGGAATGAGGGGCGGGAGGGACATGTGCCATCAATAGGAGTTATTTATTAGGCTCTGAGTTCCCTCTTTGAGGCTGTGAACCTCAAAGGGATTGAAGATATGGCACAAGCACACACAGTTTGTAGGTGTCTGGAGTACCATATATGGCTGTAAATTTATAACCCTGGTAGCCACATGTTCACCACCACCAGAGGGCTAAGTCATGCAGAACAAGGTTGTACAGTCTTCAGAATCAGCAAGAGAGAGAGATATTTTCAGAATCAGAGGATCACAGAAATCCTAAGTTTGAAGGAAACTTAGAGGTTATCTAGGATCAAAATACAAATTAAATTGAATAAATGAATGAAATAGCATTCAGTAAGGACTAACCATGTATCAAATGCTGGGAATAAAAATTTTTTAAAAATACAATTCTTGTCCTCAAGAAGCTTATATTCTAATGATGGATACAAAACATAAAGAGAGGCCCCAAGGAGGGTCACTTTGGTCTAGATATTTACAGGGAAGGCATATGGGGACACAAGGGAGTAGACTGATACATCTACATTTTCTATCAAGGAAACTTGACAAAGATGATTTCAGTTCTAGAACTGAAGTGGAATTTGGAGAGAGAATAAAAGATGTATACATGGCATCAAGGAGTTGAGGTTATGTAAGAGATGGAGGGCTTTTCTAATACAATGAGCCTGGAGAGATGGCCACTGATCAGAACAGAATTCTCAGAGCTCCAGAAGTTCTTATGCATATCTGTAAAGATATTTTCTCTACCACTCTAAAAGGACTGAGAGGCCAGACCTTTGTCTGTGAATATTCCTTTGTATCTTACAGATCACAATATGTCCATGGTTTCCTATAATGGGTTGTTCTTGTGTATGCTTATTTCAGAAACATACTACATGACTTCTACCTCACATGCTAAGAGGGTGAAAATATCTTTTCTTTTTTTCCTGCAGGTACCAATGAGGTCCAATGGCTGTCCATAGATTATCCCCTCCCTATTGGCACGTGCTCAGTTCAGCTTATTCCTCAATCATACATTTCTTGGATGATGTATTTACATCATATGTTTCAGCTTGTTCACAAATTAATCATATCCCTTTCTTTAGCCCTCAGACATATGCTGATGTAAAAAATATTCAGGCATTTGTGTTAGAGATATTGCTGCTAAACATACTTATCAACACAGTAACATTTTAATACACAGATTATTATATGTTTTGACCATAGTCCCATGGTTAACAAAAATCAGTGGATTCCTGTAACATTTTTAGTAACCTTATATAGTCTTTAATTAGATCAGCAGGATGGAAACAGTTTGAACATAGCAAAGAGTAAGGTAAAGAGTTATGCATCAAAAACTAGAGAAGGGAAAGAACTACATCAGATGAAATAATAAACTGATCAGCAAATAATAGGGGATTGAACTGAAATTTGTAGACAGCTCAGGAACCTCTCAAGGCTGTTCATTAGTTGAAACTGACATTTGGAATTTCAGTATTTCCAAAGCATGGTCATCCAGTCTTCACACCTGAAAACCTCTTCATAGGAAGAATCCATTCCCTCCTCAGGTAGCTAGTTATACTTTTTGGAAAACTGCTATGAGAAAATGTGGCCTTATACTAAAGATAAATCTGACTTAGTGAATAATAAATAATTCATCCATTGTTAATTTTGCCCTTTTTGGATCAAGTCAAATTAATTCTCACTAACCACATGGAAGCCCTTTAGATATCAAACACAGCTATCATATATCCTCTCTCTTCTCTTTTCCAGGCTACTTACTTCTCATTCCTTAAACTAATCTTCATATAGCACGTTCTTGAAAGTCTTTATCCAATTCAATCACTCCAGTTTGTCAAAAACCTTTCTAAAACGTGGTGTACAGTACAGATTCAATTACTGCAAATATGGACTGACCAGGGCAACATATGTCAGGCATATCACCTTCTGTGTTCCGGTCAGAAAATCTGGTGTGCTTGATAGTTTAAAGGACAAAAGGAGAAAAGAGGATTAGCATGTCTTGTTGGTATGGAAGAGAGAGTGCAAGCCACTTTGATAAGACTGTGATGGGAGAAAAAAAATTGGTAAGAAAAGGAGGTTAGGGGAAATATGAGGTTAGGAAGTCTATTAACATAGATTTTTATTTGATTCTATATTTTCTAAAAGTGATGCCCATACACCCTACTGGACATAACTATTTTTTTTTAGTTAGAGTACGTAATTTCAGTTTCTGTTTTCCTTTCTTCCTTTATTTTTTAATTAAGAAATTGACAAAGATTCATAATCATGAAAATTTCCATATAGAAAAAGAAAATTATGTGAAACTGTGTCTATTACATATCATTTCAAAAATATATGTTAAGAACAATAGTACCAACACTACGTTGCTTTTCCATTGTTCCCTTCTGAACTTCTTTTTCCTTACTTTTGTGTTTCTGTAAATACTTCATTTATACTCCTTTACTTTTTCCTCTTCATATCACTTTTACCTAGTCTCCTGCTACCCAAAAAATAAATGAACATAGTGAAACAAAAGAAATTAATACATTGGGTAATTATGGATCTATAGTCAATTATCTCTCTACCAAAAAATTAAAAACATTTTTCAGCATGAATATTCTGTAGTCAAATTTGATCATTGCATTGATCAGAAATCTTAAATCTTTTAAATTTTTCTTTTACAATGTTGTTATTTTATCAATTGTTCTTCTGACTCTGCCAACTTCATACAAGCCTTCCTAGTTTCTTCTTAAGTTGTATTTTTTGTCTCTTCTTAAATCATAATAAAATATATTAAGCACATCCCTTTACCATAATTTGTTCAGCCATTCCCCCAAATGACAGGAACACTTTTCCATAGTTATTTGCTACAACAAAAAGAACTGACAAAAATAGTTCTGTACATAAGAACACTTCCATCTCTGCTTTTGATATCTTTGGTGCATATGCTGAGTAGTATTGCCACTGGGTCAAAGAGAATGTGCAAAGGGTACATATTTTAGTAATATCTTAGATATAGTATGATATTACTTTACAGACTGGATGAACCAATTCAAAGCTACATTAACAAAGCATTAGTTGTAGAAATATGTTTAATATGATTGTACATATATAAGCTGTGTCTGATTGCTTGCCATCTTGGAAAGAGGGAAAAAAGGAAAGAAAGGAGAAAAAATGGAACTCAAAATTTTATAAAAGCGAATGTTAAAAATTGCCTTTACATGTAATTGGAAAAATAAAAATATAATTAAGGGAGGGGAAATAGTACATTTATATGCTTCCTTCAACATTTGTCACTTTCGTTTTTTGTCATCTTTGCAAGTATGATAGAAGACAGACCTTTATAAATTCTAATTTGTAGTAATTTGAAAAATGTTTTTATATAGTTGTTTACAACTTTCATTCCTTCTTTCAATAGCTGCTTTTATTTATTTAAATTTTGTTTAATCAAAATTATTCATTGTATTCCTTTAAGATTCTCTTTATTCCTTGTTTGGTAAAAAAAAATCTTTCCCCTTATTCGTACTTGTGAAAGATTTCTCTTTTGTTTCTCTAACTTGTTTATATTTATATATATGTAACATGTATTCATTTAGAGTTTATTGTGTCATATCTTTAACTGATTTTAAAAGTAATATTTTGCCCAGTAGTTGTAAATGCTAACTGCAAGTCCTTCATTTCCACACTGCAGAGTTGAGCCTCCCACAGCATCGTTAGAAACTGAACCCAAGATTTAGTTGTGGTGTGTTTGCTCTAAGCAATGAAGTAAGAGGCTGAAAGAGAAAGGGTGGGGTTTCCCTCCATCCCAGATCTCAGGTGGAGTTTCTAGGACTCACAGTTAGCAAAATCCTCCTTTCATTTATAAATGGTGTGTGTTTGCTCTGGAAAAAACTGAGAGGATAAATATGGAATGCCACAGATGCCACGATGTTATTTTTGCAGTTGCTCTTCTGATTATAACTTCAGTTCAAGTCTCTTTTTTTTTTCTTCCCCAACCTCTGTTTTATTCAGATATTTCTTCTGTGGCCATTCACACACATATGCATGCATGTCTTGATTTAGAGGCATGTGAAATTGAGTCCTGTGGTCTTTCATACAAATACAAAATGGCCCTCAGTCCTGTATGGTCCTCATGCATTTCTGCAATGATAGTGACAGGAAAAGGACACAGGGTGCTAAAATGACCTTGTTTTTAATAATCCATAAACATTAACTTAGTTGTTGGTGCTATATGTGTGAAATCCTTGTATAATGACCAAGTAGATGTCTTAATGGAGAAAATAAATAATATTAATCTTTACATTCTCATTGTAAACAAAAGTAGGAGACAAAAGGAAGCCAAATGGAGGGATGGTTCATGAATTCTTGAAAAGGTAAAATTGTTTTGTTTTGTTTCGTTTTTTGCTGAGACAATTGGGATTAAGTGACTTGCCCAGGGTTACACAGCCAAGAAATGTTACGTGTCTGAAGTCAGATTTGAACTCAAGTCTTCCTGATGATAGGGCTCATGATTTATCCACTACATAAATTAACTGCCCTGAAAAGATAAAATTAAAAGATAATCTCATGATAACAACAACAGTGTTTCTGTAAATATTTCTTTGATTCTTCTTTTACTGTGCATCTGATTATTTTGCATCATAGTACTCATAAATGAAGAACAGAATGAAAACAATTGCCCTATATTATACTATTGTTTACAAGAGGAGAAATGCAATTAATTTTCCTAAATAACTATCCAGCATGCATTGAAACAGGTACTCTTATTAGTATGATATGCACCATAGTTTATATGAATATCTAGGCTGGTCAAAAAGGATGCAAATACCCAAATAATGAGTGACTAGAGGGAAACTTTGTGTCTCTGAGAAGTTTGGAGTTCTTAAAGGAGGTTTCAGTCTTTTAAAGGCAGTTAAATTTGATGTTTCATTATTTCTAGTGCATGGACATCCAGCCTCCACCTCTTCTCTTCATAGAAAAAATTTACTGCCTCTCTAGGTGGCCAATTATACTTTTGGAAGACTGTTGTGAGAAAGATGGCCATTTGAATTGACTGGTGTGACAATCAAAGACAATATACTGAATGTTTTTGACCCACTTTCCAAAATGTGTATGAAGAGAACACAAATGGAAGAAAAAAAATACCTCTTTAAACCTGTGTGACAGATACTTGACTTCCAGGTGTCCTTCCATTCAAAACAATCAGTAATCAATATATATTCACAAGACACCTGAGCAAAGGAGTGTGTTAAGCATTATGAAAGACATGAATTTGTATATTTTACTACCTCTGCCTCTGAGAAACCTACATTCTAGCTATGAAGATAAGATATGAAGAGAGAAAATTAAGCAACAGTTTACGGTCTTTTTAAAAATTTGGATCTTTTATTTCACTAGCATATGGAGCTCCCAGTAAGAAATTGTATGCCAAGACAGATTAGAAATCATTCTACATCTCATGGTTTTATAAAATTTCCTGAATTATAGACAGTGAATGATTTTCTGAGGTCATACACTTAATAAATACCAGATGCAAGATTAGAGGCAGCTAAGTGTCATAAGTGATAGAGTTCCAAGACTAGAATTAGGAAGACCTGACACTTACTTTGTGACCTTTGACAAATCATGAAAACAAAAACAAACAAAAACAAAACAAAAACAAACCACCCTCTATTTGCCTCAGTTTCCTCATCTTTAAAATGGGGATGATAATAGCATCTATCTCCCAGAATTGTTATGAGGCTCAAATAAGTTAAAGTGCTTGGTGCATTGTAGATGCTATCTCAGGTCCACCCAACTCTGAAATTGGCAATTAAGCCACTTTGCCCATTTATCTGCGCAGAAATGCTTAATTAAATCTATCAAAATGAAACTAAAATGGCAACGTACAAACTGAAACAATAAAATAGATGTAAAACTCAATAATTATTGAAGAATACATTACTGTTTGTTACAAACTCAAGTCAAGCTAAAAAAATTTCACATAAAAATGTTTGGCTAAATGGAGCAGAATTGATTGAATTATATAAACTAACTACCATTGCTACTTTTGTAATTATTGAAATTTTACTAAAATAATTTCTAAAAAGGTATAAAAATAAACACATGCATATTTGAATCAAGCATATATAAAATTTTAATTCAGTACAGTTTGAGAGGGAACTATGCTTTAAGGTTCTTTTGGCTGAATTAATCAGGCCAAAAGCAAAACATTTTCTGAATGCTTTTAGTGTCAGGGAAAAGACACATACCTTGGCTCTCTTGGACAAAATCTTGGTTTAATGATGTGGGTGAAAAAAATGACAAAACTCTAGGAACTGAAGTTTATTTACTGTAAAAATTAAGCAAATCAAATGTTCCTAGAGAGAAGGAATTTGCCTTAAACTTTGGGATCTTCTTTTTCAATATATAAATGGAAAAAAAATCTTGAGCCTTTATTTCCTTGGATTTTTATAATACCTCTATTTGAAATGGCATAGTAATCTCTCATGTGAAGACTCTTGCCTATCTCTTTAAGCAGTGAAAGTTAGTCAGTTAAAATATGTTTTGATACTGAGCAGCAGTATTTTCCTTGTTATTTAACAGAGAGCAAATGCTATAAGCAGAATGGGAACTCAGGTAAGATAACCCATCACTTATGGCACAGTTAACTAGAATGTCACAGTGAGAAACATAAATTAATAATGTTTGGGGTTTTTTGGGGGGTGTCAATCAGCAGATTCATTAGTATAAAAATTTCTGAGTTCTCTACCAATTCCTTCAACTTGTCTTTGAGGATGATTTGAGACAAATTGGATCACACAGTCAATATATGTCAAAAGCAGGAGATGAATTAGGAGTGTGCTGGTAAATATTTAATAAACAGATTTTAGGAAGAAAAATACATACACATATGTATGTATTATGTTGTGTTGTATTCAGGACACACATTTAAGTTTAATCTTTATCATTGCCATTTTTTTTCATCACTTTCTTAAATCAAGAAAATCAACAAAATAATAAATCAAGTACTGATATAATGTTTGTAGATTTCTGAGCTATAAATACTCACATTGAACATTTAACAAATAGCTCTTGTGAACTGCCATGCTTGGTTCCAGCAGTCCCTGACATGAAACTAAGTCTTCCTCCTCTGAGGCTGGCTCTCTCTCTATTATACATGAAATCAAAAAACTATAGCCACAGGGACCAATATACCTGCTGCTTGTTTTTGAATTGTCTGTGAGCTTAATTTTTTTTAACATTTTAAGATATAATAAAACTTCATTTAAAATGTAAAAAAAAAATAAATCTTAGGAGGTGGAGCCAAGATGGGGAAGTGCAGACATGACGCTCTGTGACCTCCTCTGACCTTCTCTCAAAGCAACAGAAGATTAAGCCTCTAAACTGGTTTTGGAATGAAAGAACCCCCAAATATTTGGAGTAAAACACATTCTCAGAAGAAGTTACCTTGGAAGAATGTAAGAACAGGTCTGTTTTACTCAGGAAGGGGGACAGTGTGCCAGTCCCAGACAGCAGCTCCGGGAGACCAAGGAAGGAAGCTGGCCCAGAACTCAGAGTGTGGCAGTTTCTAAGCACCTGGGAAGTTTCTGTGAGCCTCTTAGGCCACTCTGTCTTGGTTGCAAGCAGGTGCTTTGGCAGATCTGCCTTTTGTAAAAGGTAGATTGTAAACAACTGAGAATGCCAGACCTGGCCCTGATTGCCCAGCACTGGAAGTCAATCAGCAGAACTACCTCAGGGCAAATTAAAGCAGCTGTCACTCCTTTGCTTTGAAAAGACCTCAAATTTTAAAAATGAATAAAAAACAAAAAAGAACTCTTACTATAAGCAGCTTTTATGGAGAGAGAGAAGAACAGACCTCAGATCCTGAGGTTCATAAAGGTAAAGCAACTCCAGAGGAAGCCACAAAGGGAGACATGAGCTGGTCACCATTTCACAAAGCTTTCCTGGAAGACTGCATAAAGAATCTTAAAAAAGAATTAGAAGAAAAATGGGGAAATGAAATGAGATCATTGCAAGGATATAATGCCCTGTAAAAGAGATATGAAAAAGACACCAATTCACTGAAAAACAAATTTGGTGAAATGGAAAAAGACTGCAATGAACAAAAATTTCAATTGTCCAATTACAAAAGGAGCTAAAAAAGGTAACTGAAGAAAATAATACACTAAAATTAGAATTGAACAAATGGAAGTGAATGAATCAATAAGACTTTAAGAATCAGTCAAAGAAAAACAAAAAATTATGGAAAAAATAGAAGAAAATATGAAATATCTCCTAGGAAAAAGAACTGACCTGGAAAATAGATCTAGGAGAGACTACCTAAGGATTATTGAACTTCCTGAAAGTCATGATGAAAAAAAAGAACCTAGACATTCTCTTACAAGAAATCATGAAAGAAAACTTCCCTGATGTTTTAGAATCAGAAAGTAATGTAGCCATCAAAAGAATTCACCAATCACCTCCTGAAAAAGACCCCAAAATTAAATCCCCAAGGAATATTGTGATTAAATTTCAGGACTATCGCACCAAGGAAAAGATATTGCAAGAAGCTAAAAAGAAACAATTAAAATATTTAGGAACCATAATGAGAATCACCCAGGAACTATCAGCTTCTACCTTAAAGAATGGAAGATCCTGGAATGAGATATGCTTAAAGGCCAAGGAACTTTGATTATAGCCAAGAATAACCTTTCCAGCTAGAATGAGCATTATCTTTCATGGAAAAAGATGTGCATTTAATGGAATAAGTGAATTACACATATTTCTAATGAAAAGATCAGATCTGAACAAAAAAAATTGACCTCAAAATACAGAACTCAAGAGAAGCATAAAAAGGTAAAAGGGAAAGAACTCTTGAGAACTATATTTCTATTATGGATATACATAGAGAATGGGGCTAAAATTTGATTTTACTTTGATAATATGAAAAAGAAACTAGAGGTTGAAAGGGGATCATACTGGAAAAAGAGGGAAAAGGAGGTAAAATAAGGTTTTAAAAAGGAGGTGGAAAATAAGGTAAAATCTCATGAAGAGGCAAAGACAACCTAATATAATTGAGGGAAAGAAGGGAGGAGGATGAGCATTGTATGACTAATTCTCATCAGATTAGGCTCTAAAAGAGAATATCAGACATATCTGGTTTCACAGAGAAACTTGTCCCACCTTGTAGGGAAGTGGTAGGGAAAGGAGGACAAGAAAGGGAAAGACTAATAGAAGGGAAAATAGAAGAATTAATGAAAAGGTATAAAAAAGGGGGAGGGGCTGTAAAGGAGGGAGGACTATTTCAGGGAGGTGGCCATCAAAAGCAAAATAGTGGGGAGGGGGGCAGGGAGAAATGGGAAAGGAAAGAGAAAAACATAACTTTGGATAAATAAGATGGCAGAAATACAGAATTAGTTATTTTAACTGTGAATGTGAATGGGATGAACTCTCCCATGAAATGGAAACAGATAGCAGACTGGATTAAAAGCCAGAAACCTACAATATGTTGTTTACAAGAAACACATCTAAAGATAGAGATACATAAAGAATGAAGATAAAGGGCTGGAGCAGAATCTATTATGCTTCAGGTGAACAAAAAAAAAAAAAAAAAAGCAGGGGTACCAGTCCTGATCTCAAATCAAGTAAAAGCAAAGATAGATCTACTTAAAAGAGATAAGGAAGGAAACTATATTTTACTAAAGGGTACCATAGATAATGAAGCAATATCAATACTAAACATATATGCACCAAGTGGTATAGCATCCAAATTCCTAGAGAAGAAGTTAAGAGAGATGCAAGAAGAAAAAGAAAGCACAACTATACTAGTGGAGGATCTCAACCTTGCTCTCTCCGAATTAGATAAATCAAACTACAAAATAAATAAGAAAGAAGTTAAGGAAGTAAATAAAATGTTAAAAAAAGTTAGGTATGGTAGATCTTTGGAGAAAATTGAATGGAGACAGAAAGGAGTTTACTTTTTTCTCAGCAGTTTATGGAATTTATACCAAAATTGACCATGTTTTAGGTCATAAAAACCTGAAAATCAAATGCAGAAAGGCAAAAATAGTAAATGCATTTTTTTTCAGATCCTGATGCAATAAAAATCACCTGCAATATAAGACCAGGAGAAAATAGACCAAAAGTAAATTAGAAATTAAATAATCTGATCCTAAAGAATGAATGGGTAAAATAGCAAATCATAGACACAATCAATAATTTTATCCAGGAGAATGACAATAATGAGACAACATACCAAAATTTGAGGGATACAGCCAAAGCGCTTATAAGGGGAAATTTTATATCTCTAGATACTTACTTGCATAAAATAAAGAGAAGATCAATGAATTGGGCTTACAATTAAAAAGGCTAGAAAAAGAACAAATTAAAAACCCTCAATTTAATACCAAATTGGAAATTCTGAAAATAAAAGGGGAGATTAATAAAATTCAAAATAAGAAAACTGTGGAATTAATAAATAAAACTAAGAGTTGGTTTTATGAAAAAACTAACAAAATAGATAAACCTTCAGTTAATTTAATTAGAAAAAGAGGAAAATCAAATTGTTAGTCTCAAAAATGAAAATGGAGAACTTTCCTCCAATGAAGAGGAAATTAGAGTAATGATTAGAAGTTGCTTTGCCCAACTTTATGCCAATAAATTTGATAATCTAAATGAAATGGAAGAATATCTACAAAAATATAGATTGCCCACGTTTACAGAAGAGGAAATAAATTATTTAAATACCCCCATTTTAGAAAAAGAAGTAGAACAAGCTATTAATCAACTCCTTAAGAAAAAATCTCCAGGGCCAGATGGATTTACATGTGAATTCTACCAAACATTCAAAGAACAATTAATTCCAATACTATATAAACTATTTGAAATAATAGAGAAATAAGGTATACTACCAAATTTCTTCTATGATACAGATATGGTGCTGATAGATAAACCAAGTAGAGTAAAAATGGAAAAAGAAAACTATAGACCAATTTCCCTAATGAATATTGATGCAAAAATCTTAAATAAAATATTAGCACTGAGATTACAGAAAGTCATGTCCAGGATAATACACTATGACCAAGTAGGATTTATATCAGGAATGCAGGGCTGGTTCAATACTAGGAAAAGTATCAGCATAATCAACTATATTAATAACCAAACTAACAAAAATCATATGATTATCTCAACAGATGCAGAAAAAGCGTTTGATAATATCCACCACCCATTCCTATTAAAACACTAGATAGTATAGGAATAAATGGGCTTTTCCTTAAAATGAACAGTAGCGTCTATTGAAAACCCTCAGCAAGCATCATATATAATGGGGACAAACTAGAACCATTCCCAATAATATCAGGAGTGAAACAAGGCTGCCCACTGTCAACATTACTATTTAATATTGTATTAGACATGTTAGCTTTGGCAGTAAGAGAAGAAAAAGAGATTAAAGGAATTAGAGTAGGTCATGAGGAAACAAAATTATCACTCTTTGCAGATGATATGACAGCATACTTAGAGAGCCCTAGACTCTCAACTAAAAAACTACTAGAAACAATTCACAACTTTAGCAAAGTTGCAGGATACAAAATAAATCCACATAAATCATCAGCATTTTTATATATTACCAACAAAGTTCAATGGCAAGAGATACAAAAAGAAATTTCATTCAAAATAACTGTCAATAGTATAAAATATTTGAGAATCTATCTGCCAAGGTAAAGTCAGGAACCATATGAACTAAACTACAAAAACTTTCCACACATATAGAGTCAGATCTAATCAGCTGGAAAAATATCAAGTGCTCATGAGTAGGCCGAGTGTATATAATAAATATGACAATATTAGTTAAATTAATTTACTTATTTAGTGCCATACCAATCAAACTCCCAAGAAATTATTTTAGAGATCTAGAAAAAATAGTACCAAAGTTCATCTAGAAGAACAAAAGTTCAAGAATTTCAAGGGAATTAATGACAAAAAAAATTCTGATGAAGGTGGACTAGCTGTGCCAGATCTAAAACTATTTTATAAAGCAATGGTCATCAAAACCTTTTGGTACTGGCTGAGAAATAGAGTAGTGGATCGGTGGAATAGGATAGGATCATAGGACAAAATAAGCAATAACTATAGCAATCTAGTTTTTGATAAACCCAAAGGCCCCAGCTTTTGGGATAAGTACTCACTATTTGACAAAAACTGCTGGGAAAATTGGAAACCAGTATGGAAGAAATTAGGGCTTGACCCACACCTAATACCACATACCAAGATAAGATCAAAATGGGTTCATTATTTAGACATAAAGAGTGATATTATAAGCAAATTAGAAGAACATAGGATAGTTTACCTCCCGTATCTGCAGAGAATGAACGAATTTGTGTCCAAAGAAGAACTGGAACTCTTAACTGAACACCAGAAAGATAATTTTGATTATATTAAGTTAAACAGTTTTTGTACAAGCAAAAGTAATACAGACAAGGTTAGAAGGGAAACAATAAATTGGGAAATCATTTTTTCATCTAAGGGTTCTGATAAAGGCCTCATTTCTAAAATATATAAAGAATTGACTCAAATTTATAAGAATTCAAGCCACTCTCCAAATGATAAATGGCCAAAAGATATGAACAGACAATTTCCTGATTAAAAAATTAAAACTATTTCTAATCATATGAAAAGGTGCTCCAAATCACTATTAATCAAAGAAATTCAAATTCAGACAACTCTGAAATATCACTACACACCTGTCAGATTGGCTAAGATGACAGGAAAAGATAATGACGAATGTTGGAGAGGATGTGGGAAAACTGGGACACTGATTCATTGTTAGTGGAACTATGAATGGATCCAATCATTCTGGAGAGCAATTTGGAACTATGCTCAAAAAGTTATCAAACTGTGCATACCCTTTGACCCAGCAGTGTTTCTACTGGGCCTATCTCCCAAAGAGATCTTAAAGGAAGGAAAAGGACCCACATGTGTAAAAAATGTTTGTGGTAGCCCTTTTTGTAGTGGCTAGAAACTGGAAACTGAATGGATGCCCACCAATTGGAGAATGGCTGAATAAATTATGGTATATGAATGTCATGGAATATTATTATTCTGTAAGAAACAACCAGCAGGATCTCAGAGCTACCTGGAGAGACTTTCATGAACTGATGCTGAGTGAAATGAGCAGGATCAGGAGATCATTATACACAGCAACACCATGACCATATGATGATCAATTTTGATGGACATGGTTCTCTTCAACAATGAGATGTTTCAAACCAGTTCCAATTGTTCAATGATGAAGAAAGCCATATACACCCAGGGAGAGGCCTGTGTGGGCCACAATATAGCATTTTCATGCTCTTTGTTTATATTTGCTTGCATTTTGTTTTCCTTCGCAGGTTTTTTTTTCCTTGTAGATCCGGTTTTTCTTGTACAGCAAAATAGCTGTATAAACATGCATACATATATTCTATTAGTCATACATTTTACCATAATTAACATGTATTAGACTACCTGCCATCTGAGGGAGGGTGTGGGGGGAAGGAGAGAAAAATTTGTAACAAAAGGCTTTGCAAGGGTTAATGACGAAAATTACCCATGCATATGTTTTGCAAATAAAAAGCTTTAATAAAAAAAAATCTTTGCTTTATTTGTGAGTCATAATTTGCAAATCCCCACACTGCAACATGCTGCTTCTCATGTCAAAAGTATTTTAATGGTACTTTTTATAAATACATATTTTTCATGCTAAAACTGTTCTTTTTGGCATGTGGATATCAGATTTGTGATAAGGTGATTCAAAGATATGAGAATAAAGTTGTAAAGCCCCTTGCAAATAATAACAAAAGGGATATATATATATATATATACATATATATACATGTATATGTACATGTATATGTTGCTGAGGCAATTGGTGTTAAGTGACTTGCCCAAGGTCACACATCCAGGAAGTGTTAAGTGTCTGAGATCACATTTGCACTCAAGTCCTCCTGACTTCAGGGCTGGTGCTCTATCCATTGCTCCACTTAGCTGCCCCTACAAAAAGGTATATTCAATGTTCAGACCATTCTTAGGACTCTCAGATGTTTTTTCCTTCTCCCTCTGAAACCAAGAGACAGAGCAAAAAACAGTTTTGGCTAGTAGTTTCAACAAGACCCAATTATGTTGGTTTCTTTAATTGTAGAATTTAAATATCAGTTCTTTTTGCCTACTGGTCCTAGATATTATAAGGAAGAGTAAAAGTCCTGAAGCTCTGTGAACTACTTCAAGGAAAGGACTTTGGTAGATATGGCTGCTTCCATAGTGTAACTAAGTGCTCAAGTTCATTTGCCTAAGGTTCTCCTTATTAGTAGAGAATAATTACTCAATGCTCTGTCTATGTCTGTGAGATGAGAGTTTGGGGGGAGGGAGGAGAGATCCTTGAACTTTGGACTTTCAGCTTCCTTTTTCTCAGAGAATCTGAACCCATTTTTTTTCTTCCTATTCTGGAAGCCCAAAGGACTTGAATCTCTCTTCTCCTAATCTCTCATACCTCACATATACAGAAAATATTGAGTAATAATTCTCCATCAATAAGGAGAGTGCAAATGAGTCTGAACACCAGATTATGATGTAACTGAAGGTGATATGATATATTGGAAAGTATGATGTTTATCATGTCTTAAAATCAAATTTCATTATAACCTTAAACTCTTTGGATAATGTCTCATGCATATCTAAAGTAATTTTTTTAAAAAAAGAAAGCATGGGGGGGAGTGGGGGGGAGCCAAGATGGCGAACTGCAGACAGTATTCTCTGTGACCACCTGAAACCTTCCCTCAGATCCAGACAAATTGAGCCTCCAAACTGGTTTTGGAGTGAGGGTTCCACCAAACACTTGGACTACAATTCACTTCTATGAACAATCTACTGTGAAAAAACTACAATGAAGGTTAGCCTCAGGGGATCGGCCGCTGGCCATGATCAACGCCAGGGCACAGCCTGCTGGAAGTCGGACAGAGGCAGTTTTTAGGCACCCAGGAAGCCCCTGGGAGACACCTGGGCCACTTTGCTCTGCTTGCGGGCAGGTGCTTTGGCAGATCTGCCTTTGGTAAAGGGTGGGTTGAGAGCAGCTGAAAACGTGTTACTAGTGCGGATTTAGCTGTCCAGCCTCAGTCCAGAAGTCAGCTTGGCAAACTGCCCCAGGGCAAATTGAAACTGCTACAGAATTCCTTGCTGGTGACTGATACCTCAGCTCAAAAGCATGAGTAAGAAGCGAAGAGAGCTCTCACGATAGACAGATTTTACGGAGAAAAAATAGAGCAGTCCCCAGATCCTGAGATTCTGAAAACAATCCCAGATGAAGCCACAAAGGCAGACTTAATCTGGTCTCCCTTTCAGAAGGCTTACCTGGAAGACTGAATAAAGAATCTCAAAAGAGAGCTAGAAGAAGAATGGGAAAATAAATTGAGATCACTGCAACAAAGATATCAAAAACTTGAAAACAGGACTGGTGAATTGGAAAAAGACAACAATTCACTGAAAAACAAAATTGGTGAATTGGAAAAAGAAAAAAATTCACTGAAAAATAAAATTGGTGAATTGGAAAAAAGACAACAATTCACTGAAAAATAAAATTGGTGAATTGGAAAAAGACAACAATTCACTGAAAAACAAAACTGGCAAAAGGGAAAAAGAATGCATTGAATCAAGAAATTCAACTGGCCAGCTACAAAAGGAGCTAAAAAGATAACTGAAGGAAATAATACTTTAAAAATTAAAATTGAACAAATAGAAGTAAATGACTCAATAACACTTCAAGAATCAGTCAAACAAAAACAAAAAAATGAAAAAAAATAGAAGAAAATATGAAATATCTCCTAGGAAAAACAACTGACTTGGAAAACAGATCCAGGAGAAACAATCTAAGGATTATCAGACTCCATGAAAGTCACGATGAAAAAAAGAACCTAGACATTCTCTTACAAGAAATCATGAAAGAAAACTTCCCTGATGTTTTAGAATCAGAAAGTAATGTAGCCATCAAAAGAATTCACCAATCACCTCCTGAAAGAGACCCCAAAATTAAAACCCCAAGGAATATCGTGGCCAAATTTCAGGACTATTGCACCAAGGAAAGGATATTACAAGCAGCTAAAAAGAAACAATTCAAATACCAAGGAACTGTAATTAGAATTACACAAGATCTGTCAGCTTCCACTTTAAAGGATCGAAGGGCCTGTAATCAGATATTCCAAAAGGCAAAAGAACTTGGATTACAGCCAAGAATAAGTTCCCAGCTAGAATGAGCATCATCTTCCAGGGAAGAAGATGGTCATTCAATGATACAGGAGAATTTCACCTATTTCTAATGAAAAGACCTGATCTGAACAAAAAATTTGACCTCCAAATAGAGAACTCAAGAGAAGCATAAAAAGGTAAAAAGGAAAGAACTCTTGAGAACTATATTTCTATTATAGGTATCCTTAAAGAATGGGGGTATAATTTGATTTTTCTTTGATAATAATGGAAAATAAATTAGAGGTGGAAGGCATACCATACTGAAAAGAAAAAGGGGGGAAAGGAGGCAAAATAAAGTAAAAATAAAGGAGGTAAACTAAGGCAAAATCTCATAAAGAGACATAGAAGATCTAATATAATTGAGGGAAAGTAGGGAGGGCAATGAGTAGTGTGTAAACCTTACTATCATTAGATTGGACTCTAAGAGGGTATATGAGACACATTTGGCTTCAAGGAAAGGCCTGACCCTCCTTGTGGGACGGTGGGAGGGAAAGGAGGAAAGTAAAGGGATAGACTAATAGAAGGATTAGGGGAAAGGTATAAAGGGGAGGGAGGGACTCTAAAGGGAGGAGGATTGTTGGTGGGAGGTGGTCATCAAAAATAAAGTACTGGGGAGGGGGGAAGGGAGAGAGGGGAAAGGAAAAAGAAAATCATAACTCTGGGTAAATAAGATGACAGGGAATACAGATATAGTTATTTTAACTGTGAATGTGAATGGGATGAACTCTCCCATAAAACGGAAGTGGGTAGCAGACTGGATTAAAAGCCAGAATCCTACAATATGTTGTTTACAAGAAACACATCTAAAACATAGATATACATACAGAGTGAAGGTAAAGGGCTGGAGCAGAATCTTCTATGCTTCAGGTGAATGAAGAAAGGCAGGGGTAGCAATCCTTATCTCGGATCAAGTAAAAACAAAAATAGATCTAATTAAAAGAGATAAGGAAGGAAATTATATTTTACTAAAGGGTACCATAGACAATGAAGCAGCATCAATACTTAACATATATGCACCAAGTGGTATAGCATCCAAATTCCTAGAGGAGAAACTAACAGAGATGCAAGGAGAAATAGACAGTAATACTATACTAGTGGGGGATCTCAACCTTGCTCTCTCAGAATTAGATAAATCAAACCACAAAATAAATAAGAAAGAAGTTAGGGAGGTAAACAAAAGGCTAGAAAAGTTAGGTATCATAGATCTCTGGAGGAAATTGAATGGTGATAGAAGGGAGTATACTTTTTTCTCAGGGGTTCATGGAACTTATACGAAAATTGATCATGTGTTAGGGCATAAAAACCTCAAAATCAAATGCAGAAAAGCAGAAATAGTAAATGCATCCTTCTCAGATCATGATGCAATAAAACTCACATGTAATATAAGGCCAGGAGAAAATAGACCACAGGTTAATTGGAAATTAAATAATCTGATCCTGAAGAATGAATGGGTGAAAGAGCAAATTATAGACACAATCGATAATTTCATGCGGGAAATGACAATAATGAGACAACATACCAAAATTTGTGGAACACGGCTAAAGTGGTTATAAGGGACAATTTTATATCTCTAGATGCTTACTTGCATAAAACAGAGAAAGAGAAGATCAATGAACTGAGCTTACAATTTAAAAAGTTAGAAAAAGACCAAATTAAAAACCCTCAATTAAATACCAAATGGGAAATTCTGAAAATTAAAGGGGAGATCAATACAATTGAAAATAAGAAAACTATGGAATTAATAACTAAAACTATGAGTTGGTTTTATGAAAAAACCAACAAAATAGATAAGCCTTTAGTTAATTTGATTAGAAAAAGGAAAGAGGAAAATCAAATTGTTAGTCTCAAAAATGATAAGGGAGAACTTTCCTCCAATGAAGAGGAAATTAGAGTAATAATTAGGAGTTTCTTTGCCCAACTTTATGCCAATAAATTTGATAATGTAAATGAAATGGAGGAATATCTAGAAAAATATAGATTACCTAGGTTAACAGAAGAGGAAATAAATTATTTAAATAGCCCCATTTTAGAAAAAGAAATAGAACAAAGTATTACTTAACTCCCTAAGAAAAAATCTCCAGGGCCAGATGGATTCACATGTGAATTTTACCAAACATTAAAAGAACCATTAATCCCAATACTATACAAACTATTTGAAAAAATAGGGAAAGAAGGTGTACTACCAAACTCCTTCTATGAAACAGATATGGTGCTGATAGCTAAACCAGGTAAAAAGAAAACTGAGAAAGAAAACTATAGACCCATTTCCCTACTGAATATTGATGCAAAAATTTTAAATAAGATTTTAGCAACGAGATTACAGAAAGTTATTCCCAGGATAATACACTATGATCAAGTAGGATTTATACCAGGAATGCAGGGCTGGTTCAATGTTAGGAAAACTATTAGCATAATCAATTATATTAATATCCAAATTAACAAAAACCATATGATTATCTCAATAGATGCAGAAAAAGCATTTGATAATATCCAACACCCATTCCTGTTAAAAACACTGGAGAAAGTATAGGAATAAATGGGCTTTTCCTTAAAATGATTAGTAGTATCTACTTAAAACCTTCAGCAAGCATCATATGTAATGGAGTCAAACTAGAACCATTCCCAATAAGATCAGGAGTGAAACAAGGCTGCCCACTGTCACCATTACTATTTAATATTGTCTTAGAAATGTTAGCTTTGGCAGTAAGAGAAGAAAAAGAGATTAAAGGAATTAGAGTAGGTAATGAGGAAACCAAATTATCACTCTTTGCAGATGACATGATGGTATACTTAGAGAACCCTAAAGACTCACCTAAAAAACTACTAGAAACTATTCACAACTTTAGCAAAGTGGCAGGATACAAAATAAATCCACATAAATCATCAGTATTTTTATATATTACCAATAAAGTTCAGCAGCAAGAGATACAAAAAGAAATTCCCTTCAAAATAACTGTTGATAGTATAAAATATTTGGGAATTTATCTGCCAAGGGAAAGTCATGAACTATATGAACTAAACTACAAAACACTTTCCACACAAATAAAATCAGGCCTAGTTAATTGGAAAAACTTAAAATGCTCATGGGTAGGTCGAGCAAATATAATAAAAATGACAATACTACCCAATCCAGTTTACTTATTTAGTGCCATACCAATCAAACTCCAAAGAAATTATCTTA
>JAJPUD010006222.1:85948-135818 GCA_023553655.1 Myrmecobius fasciatus
AAGAGGAAGAGCCTGACATCTCTTTGGTGATTCTTACCTTTGGTCAAAAGAGTCATAATGGGAGAAACTTTCTGAATCTCTCATTTCAGTGTCTCGTGCTACTGCTGCAGATCAGTTTTTATTATACCATAGATAAAGATGATGTTTAGTTTATTGGATGATAATTCCATAGGTTCATTGTTCTTTTTTTCTGGCATGTCCAACTCTTTGTAACCTCATTTCTTGGCAAAGATACTGGAGTGATTTGTCATGTCTTTCTCCAGCTCCCGTTAGAGATGAGGAAACCAAGGCAAACAAGGTTGTACTGGGTCACACAGCTAGTAACTATCTAAGACAAGTCTTTCTGACTCCAGGTCTAGCACTCTATACAATTCACCATTTAGCTGCCTCTAAAATCCATATATTAAGAAAAGACTATTATGCTACTTAGTCCTTCTATTTTCTGGATTCAAGAACTTCAGTTTCTTAGGTCATAGGATTTTCTTTGTAAGGTTCTGGAGAGATACAATATACAAGATTGACTCCAATCTATTGTACTTTGCTCTGCAGTAATGAGATTTTAGATGCAACTTATGAAAAATTGGCAGCATTACTTTATAGTCACACACAAATGTGTTTTGAAAAACACAAAGTACCAGATAAAGGTCATGAACTATAATTCCACACATGGAAGTTGGGTTTGATCCTTGATTTTCTGTTTTCAATATTCCTTTGGCAGTGATTCTAGGTGTCAGAGGACCCCATCCTCAAGAGAGCCTTCAAGTGAGTATCCATTGTTATTGAAGAGGTTTATATAGGTGGTATAATGCAGTGGTTCTCAAACTTTTGTTCTCAGTGTCTTTGTACTATTAAAAATTATTGAGGATCTATCTAAAGAATATTAGAAATAAAAACTAAATTTGAATTTGTAGACCTTCTGAAAGAGTTTTAGAGAGCTCCAGGATTTTCTGGACTCCACTTTGAGAAACATTGTAGTTAATATAGTGCCAGGTATGGACTCAGGAAGAACCTAAATTCAAATCTTGCCTCAGACACTTACTAGGTATGTGACCTGGAAGAAACTTAATTCTGCTTGTCCCAGTTTCCTCATCCTTAAAATGAGCTGGAGAAAGAAATGGCAAAAGACTCCAATATCTTTGCCAAGTAAACTCCAAATGGTGTCAGGAAAGTCAGACACAATTGAACAACAACAATGTATCAAAAGAGAAGAAATTCAATCTTCCATCTTAATATACACAAAATAAAGATTTTTCTCAGCTTTGTAAGATGTCCTGGAATAGAAAGGTAACTTACTATTGAATCATTTATGAATTCAACAAGTATTTATTCAATACCTCATAATGATGTACACTGTGCCAACTGTTAGGAAGAGATAGAAAAATAAATACTGTGCATTTGGCACAGTAATTGGTCATAATTGTGGCCCTTATACTTTAATAGGAAAGAAACACATTCATAGAAGTCCGAACACAATAGAGAATATATTATGTTTCATAAGAGAAGTACAACTTGCAATAAGAGCAATAAGTCATCAGGGAGAACAAAAATAGATAATTTTTTGCCAACACTTGTATACATATACAAACCTTTTAAATATATTTTCATATTTTTCATGTGTGAGAAAAATCAGATCAAAAGGGGAAAACATGAGAAAGAAAAAGCAAATAAAGATGAAATATTATATTTTGGTCCATATTCAGTCTCCATAAGTTCTCTCTCTCTGAATGTGGATAGCATTTTCTATCCCAAGTCTATTGGAATTGTCTTGAATCACTGCATCAGATAGACTCATTTTTATTGTTACTATTTATAATACTTTAATCTTTCAATAAATATTGATAGAATGACTGGGTATATTTAGAATACTTAACAAACAATAAACATAGTCCCCATCTTTAACAAACTAATTCACTATAAGAAACAGGCCAAACAAAAATGCATTTGAGAGAATTGGATGCTTATAACATCAATGTCTTAACAAAAATATTCTCCTTCAGAAGTGACATTCTTGAATTTATTTCCTGGGATCCTCTATTTGTCCTCTGATTTTTTTTCTCCTAGTAATATTAAATATGTGCTAACTCCTCCACTTCTCTTGAATGGCTCCCTTAATGGTTAAGAGTTGACATTTTCTTCTGCACTTCTACAGGAAGACTGGGCAGGATCAGGGATGTTATGTGGCCATGAAACAATAAAAATTTGACTAGACCAACAACAGATTGGACCTGCCTTGCTTCTGTAGCCTCATTTGCACCATGCCCTTATAAAACAGAGCTAACTAAAACCAGTCTATACAACAATTACAAGAGGAACTTTATTAGGGGGAACACTAAGTCAGAGATTGGATTGGGGAGTTGATGAACATATGGGGTTAATCAAAATGAAAGAGTATTAACATCTGGCAAATGAGTGTTATATTAGCTCATATTGCTGTTTAGAAAGTACAGGAACAATAAATAAGCCATTCAATGCCACACATCAAGACAGCACCAAAGTGAGAATGGAGGCTCCTTTCTCAGAAAAAGCAAAGAGCCATGGATTTTACAGAATTAGAAATTTAGAATTTGAAGCAACCTTCCACTTTATCCAGCTCAATGGCCACATTTAAGTAAACTGAGACCCAAAGAGAAGTGGTTTTCTCAAGAAAATAGAGGTAGTTAATTTTAGAAGTGGAATTTGAACTCAGTTCCTCTGACTCCAAATCCTACTCATCTTTCTAGCTTCAAACAAGTTTTGCCACTAAACTAGTTGTACTGTTATTATTCAGTCATCTTTAGTCATGTCTGATTCTTCATGACCCCATTTGGGGTTTTCTTGGCAAAGATACTTAAATAGTTGGCCATTTTCTTTTTCAGCTCATTTTGCAGATGAGAAAACTAAGGTAAATAGGGTTAAGTGACTTGGTCACAGTCACACAACTAGTAAATATCTGAGGATGGATTTGAACTCAAGAAGATGAGTCTTCCTGATTTCGTATTTGGTACTCTATCCACTGTGCCATCTATCTGCCCCAACTAGCTACACTACTCTACACTACTATAGGCAAATCATTTTGCTTCTTTGGGTTTATTTCTTTATGTGTAAAATCAAGATATCTGACTGAAAAATCAACATAGATCTTTTAGATCTATCTAGATCTAGATTTACTATCAAATGACTGAGTTGCTAGAGAAACAATTTATGCAATGCTAACAATAAAATCTGTAAGAGGGAGGGGTGCATTAAACAATTAAAACATAGAAAGGTGAGAGTAAAGAAACAGGGCATCTGGTCTTCCCAAACTACCTTAAAACATAGAAGATTATACTTTGTCAGGGAATAGGAAATAATTTAAATAGACATGCATTGGGGAATTTCAAGAGGGTCTGTGGCTTGGGAAGATTCTGAAGTCTGTGTTCTCTCATCCTGACTACCTAGTGTTTTTCAATTTTAAATCATGAATTGCAGCTGGAAAGAAGCCATTAGAACTCATCCAGCCTAACAGATGAGAGAACTAAATAAAGCCCAGAGTATAAAGGGATCCAGCCAAGGTCACTCAGGCAATAAACGAGAGAGATGAGATATGAATTCAGGTTGTGCTGTGTGACTACAAGTTTGCAGAATAGTTTGACATTCTTTCTACTACATCATGCAGGCTTCCATAGTTATAGGCTTAAGGGAGAGGGCATGGGATGGTAATTGTTGGCAAAGGATATTCTCCTATGCTAATGGCCTCAAAGAGAGGCCCTTAAAATCATATCATAGGAGGTAGCTTCCTAATAACCTAGACAGGCAGTCATGATATGGTTTCATCAAATCAATAACACATTCCCTCTTTTCTGGCATCTCCTCCAGTTCAGGTTTACTTTCTTTTTAAAGTTAATTCTTTTTTCAATTAACCAGCATTTACTTTCTCTCCCTTTTGCCCCCTCCCATAAAAAAAGAAAAGGGAAAACCAAAACCTTGTAAAAACATTCATAGTCATGAACATAAAAATCCTAAATTTAGTTAAATACCAAAATGAATATCTCCTTATGATTATTGAGTCCATCAGGAAATGAGGAGCATGATTGATCATTGGTATTGTGGAACTGGGATTCCTTAATTTTCAAAAACATAGTTGGCTATGTGCCTCTTGCTTCTTATCCTAGAATGTGAGGTTAGTACCCTTCTATTTTCTCCCACTGGTAGTTCCTCCAGGAGCCTTCATTTTGGGGAGTGTCCTAGGCTAGACAATTTTTATTTCTCTGCCAAATCTACTGACACTGGACTTTGATTTGACACATAAGGAAGCAAACCCACAAACAAAGCACCTCTCTCCTACCTACATTACTTTTAGCTCCTTTTGCTGTGTTTTCTTTTTTCATTAAAACGTCAGCTCCTCGAGGGCAGAAATTATCTTTCCTTTTCCCTTGGATTTGTATCCTCAATACTTAGCACAGTGCCCAGCCCACAGTAAACATTTAATAAATATCTGATTCCTTGTTTTGCCTTGCTAGTCAAATAGTTCCGAGGACCTACCTCTCTGCTTCTGCCTTTTGTAGCAAGGTCTACAAATAGATCTCAGAATCAGAACTTTGTGTTACAAAAACAAAAACATTGTTAAGAATTAAGAAAATGAGCATGAGACGCCTAGCTTATTTTTTTTTTCTTTTCAACCTTCCTTAGAACACCCCAGGTATTCTTTGCAATTAGATGCCTGCCATCATAAACCAATTGCAAGTTTTTTGAGTCTACACCTACATTGCCTTCCACAGACCAGGAAGGCCTCCAGGGTACAAGTCCTTGACAAGGAGCTGAGGATTGAGACCTGGAAGGGATTTTAGATTTTGCAATTTATACATATTTCCTCTGAGAAAGCTAAAGCCCAGAAGGATGAAATGATTCCTCCAATATCACACAGTTAGCCTGTAGCAAAGCCACAATTTCAATCTACTCCAGAGTAAAATGAATTATATAGACAATACATACAATAATGCAAATGAACAAAAAAGACATTGAAAGCCAAATTCTGGTTGATAATAGCTAGCATTTATATAGATTTTTTTAGCTTATAGTTTTATTTTTTTATTAAAGCCTTTTATTTACAGAACATATGAGTGATTTTTCTACATTGACCTTTGCAAAAATTTTTTTGTTCCAAATTTTCCCTTCCTTCCCCTCACCCCCACTCCTAGATGACAGGTAGTCTAATACATGTTAAATATGTTAAATTATATGACAAATCCAATATATGTATACATATCTATACAGTTATCTTACTGCACAAGAAAAATCAGATCTAGAAAGAGAAAAAAAAACCAACCTAAGAAGGAAAACAAAATGCAAGCAAATATTCACAGAAAGCATTAAAATGCTGTGTTGTAGACCATTCAGTTCCCACAGGCCTCTCTCTGGATGTATGTGACTATCTTCATCGATGAACAGTAGCAACTGGTTTGAATCACATTATTGTTGAAGAGAACCATGTCCATCAGAATTGATCATTGTATGTATAGTCTTGTTGCCGTGTACACTGATCTGGTTCTGCTCATTTCACTTAGCATCAGTTCATGTAGGTCTCTCCAGGCCTCTCTGAAATCATCCTGCTGGTCATTTCTTACAGAACAATAATATTCCATAACATTCATATACCATAATTTATTCAGCCATTCTCCAACTGATGGGCATTCATTCAGTTTCCAGTTTCTTGCCACTACAAAAAAGGCTGCCATAGAACCAGGAGAACATTATACACAGCAACAAGACTATACAATGATCAATTTTGATGGACATGGTTCTCTTCAACAATGATGTGATTCAAACCAATTGTGCTGCGATGAAGATAGTCATATACATCCAGAGAGAGGCCTGTGGGAACTGAGAGTGAACCACAACACAGCATTTTAACGCTTTCTGTGAATATTTCCATGCATTTTGTTTTCCTTCTTAGGTTGTTTTTTTCTTCTTCTCTTTCTAGATCTGATGTTTCTTGTGCAGTAAGATAACTGTATAGATGTGTATACATGTATTATATTTATCATATAATTTATCCTGTCTAGCATGTATTAGATTACCTGTCATCTAGGGGTGGGGGTGGGGGGAAGGAAAGGAAAAGCTTGGGAAAAAAAAAGTTTTTTTGCAAAGGTCAATGTTGAAAGGTCACTCATATGTTTTGTAAATAAAAAGCTTTATTAAAAAAAAAAGAAATAAATGAGTAGAAAAGAAAAAAAAAGGCTGCCATAAACATTTTGGCACATGTGGGTCCCTTTCCCTTTTTTAAGATCTCTTTGGGATATAGGCCCAGTAGAAACACTTTTGGGTCAAAGGGTATGCACAGTTTGTTAACTTTTTGAGCATAGTTCCAGATTGCTCTACAGAATGGTTGGATCCATTCACAGTTCTACCAACAATGTATCAGTGTCCCAGTTTTCCCACATCCCCTCCATCATTTATCATTATCTTTTCCTGTCATCTTATCCAATCTGACAGGTGTGTAATGGTATCTTAGAGTTGTCTTAATTTGTATTTCTCTGATCAATAGTGACTTGGAGCAGCTTTTCATGTGACTAGAAATAGTTTCAATTTCTTCATCTGAAAATTGTCTGTTCATATCTTTTGACCATTTATCAACTTGAGAAAGGCTTGAATTCTTATTAAATTTGAGTCAATTCTTTACATATTTTAGAAATGAGGCCTTTATCAGAACCTTTGAATGTAAAAATGTTTTCACAGTTTATTGCTTCCTTTCTAATCTTGTCTGCATTAGTTTTGTTTGTATAAAAACTTTTTAACTTGATATAGTCAAAATTATCTATTTTGTGATTAATAATGATCTCTAGTTCTTCTTTGGTCACAAATTCCTTCCTCCTCCACAGATCTGAGAGGTAAACCATCCTACATTCTTCTAATTTGTTTAAAATATCATTCTTTATGTCTAGATCATGAATCCATTTTGATCTTATCTTGGTATATGGATTTATATAGATCTTTAAGGTTTGCAAAACACTTTACAAATATTATCTCAATTTATCCTCACAAAAACCCTGGGCAGTAACACTTTACAGATGAGGAAACTAAGACAGATAAGGTTTAAATAATTTTCTCTTTAGGCAATTCTCTTTTTACTACATTACAGAGGCCTCTTAGAATCTCATCTAACTTGGCTCCTTGTTTTAAATATTCATATTGATTGTGAGCAAGGTTTGCTCACCTGAAACACATTAACCTAGATAAATGGCTCATAGAGGGTTCTCCCCCAACACTAATATAACAGAGAAGACACCCACTATGTTTTCAATGTTTATGAAGCATTTTTTTCCTTTATTGGTTTCTCCTGTTGAAGTTCATGCCTTTCAATTCTACTGAGCTCTAAATTACTCAGGGCTCATCCTTTGCTTCCATCTGCTGTTTGATCTCTTCCATACTTGGAGACCTTGCATGTTCCATGATAATATGGTTAAAAAGTAGCTGAGGAGAAGTCAAAACAAGGGACACTGAGTTATTCACCAACACATGATGTTATTTATGAGAATTTTCTCTCCAAAGATTCTTGAATGCATTGGTTGTTCTTTTGTTTCCAGCAGTGCACAGTAATAGTCCCAGTTATAGTTGTGATTGCCAAAGAATGTGGTCTAATAATATAAATCATGCAATTTTGTAGGATTGCTTTTGAGTTTTGTTTCTTTATTCTTTCTTTTTTTCTTTTTTGCTTCTTAGTCATATTTCAATATACCCCCTTCTTCAATGACTCTCTTGAAACAATAACAAAATGCTTAAAACTAACCAGTAAAGGAAACTTGCCTGACTGTGCAGCATTCTCTAGATTTCTATCTCTTCACAGAAGGGAAAGAATTGTTTCATCATCTGTTCTTTTGGACCAAGATAAACCATTAGTCTTAATTAGTCTAAGAAGCACTGGAGTTGGAGTCAGGAAGACTTGAGTTCAAATATGACCTCAGATACTTATTAGCTGTGTGACCAAGGGCAAATTATTTAAACTTTATATGCCTCAATTTCCTCATTTGTAAAATGGGAGCAATTATGTTACCTACTGCCCAGGGTTTTTGTGAGAATAAATTTTCAACATTCACCCTTGAAAAACCTTGTGTTCCATTTTTTTTCTCCCTCCCTTCTCCCCATCCCCTCCCCTGAATGGCAAGTAATCCAACAAATGTTAAACATGTGCATTTCCTCTATTCCCAACAATTATCATGCTGAACAAGAAAAATCAGATAAAAAAAAGGAAAAAAATGAGAAAAAAATGCAAGCAAACAACAACAAAGAGGTGAAAATACTATGTTGTGATCCACACTCAATCCTCACAATCATCTCTCTGGATACAGATGGCTCACTTCATCAAAAGTCCATTGGAATTGGCCTGAATCATCTCATTGTTGACAAGAGCCATGTCCATCAGAAATGATCTCCTGGTTCTGCTCATTTCACTTAGCAATAAAGGAAGTTGAAGAGCAAAAGGGAAAAAAAGAAGAGAGAAAATGAGGGTAAATACTTAAATTAAAAAGAAGAAATAAAAGAAATGATGTTAAGTAAAACTCAAAAAACAGAGAAAAGTGTAATAACTTAAGGAAAAGGGAGGAAAGGGAGATTTTGAACATGATGGGAAAAGAACTTGTGGGCATAAAGTTTACTTAAAATAGCAAAAATAAGTGTAAGGAAAAAGTATTTTCTTTAAAAATTAATACAATATTACTAAAATATCCTATTCTGAATTCACATTTTTTGGAAAAAAAACATAAAGGTAACTCATAATTTTAAGTATGAATGAAATTTAAAAATCAAATAAAATGAAAGAGCTATGGATTGAATATGAAAAAATACATAACCTCCTATTTATAAGAAACACACCTAAAAAGCAATGACACATACAGAATAAAATCAAAGCCAAGGTAAAAATCTCTGTGAATTAGGTGAATTAAAAATAGGATTGGAAATCAAGTTATCACACACATAAAAAAGCAATCACAATATAAATAGAAGTAAAGATATTGTATTATGCTGAAATGAACCATAGGTAAAATTTAAAAAAAAAACCTGTACCAATATTAATACAAATCTTGTGTGCTCCAAATGCTTTGGCATCAAAATTCTTATAAGAAAAATGAATCAAATTATAAGAAGAGATAACTAGAATTACAACAATAATAACAAAACTTTAATCTTTCTCAGATTTGAACAAATCTAATAAAGATAAGCAAAAGACAAAATATAAAATTGAACAAATTTATGTAGAAACTATCATAAAGGCTATTCATGTAAAGCCAAAAGCAAGCATCATAATCAATAAAAATAGACTAGAATATTCAGAGTAAAGCAAGCGTGCCAAAACAAGAATGCCCATTCTTTTTTATTGTTTGCTACAATTCTAGAAATTTGAGTGATAGCAATAAGATGAAAGAAACTAGAAGTGTAAAGATAGGAAGAGAGGAAATTTTTTAAAAATTTGTATTTGTGTATTACATAATGGTTTACTTAGAAAATTCTAGGGAAGCAACAAAAATACTAAATAAAAACAGTAATGGTAGCAGTGTTTCAGGCTACAAAATATCCCTCCCTCCCACCCCCTGCTCCAAATCAACAAACATTTCTGTATAAATCCAAGGGACAATAATAGAAAGGTAATATACTCCCATTCAAAATAAGTATAAAATATAGGGAATTATTTTGGGTCAGTCTGCCAAATATATCTAAACCAAATAACAAACTACCAATAATTTATTAAATACATACCAAACAGCTATAAAGTACAAAAAAAATTGACTGTCAATCTACCAAAGACTGAATAGATTCAACTATAATAAGCTCTTCATAGGAGATAACAAACTTAAATAGCTGACAGAATATTTAATGCTCATGGCTATGGCATTTCCATATTTTAAAAAATTTGTAAATGAAAATCCCTGAGAGACAATATCTAGACAATTTATTGATTGCCTACCAAATAATAAATAAATTAAAGTGATGTAACCACAGACACAAAAGGAGGCTCTGAATCACCCTGAATGAAATGTATGCCTTATTACAGATAACTCCTGTGACAAGTGAAACTTTACCCATGGCTTTTACCCTGGACTTTACCCCTGACTTTTCTAGGGGATATAGTAAGTTATAAGTATTTAATTAATGTTCTATTTATCTCTCTGTCTGTCTTATAATCCTATATAAATAACATTAACACCCCAAACACCTTCTTATTTTCAGATACAAAACCTTATCATAAAGCAATAATCAATATTTTTGCTTGCAGATAATTGCAATTAATTGAAAAGCAGTAATTAATCAAAGTATCTGCTTTCTCAAGGAGGGAGGGAGAAAATTTCGAACTAAAAGATTAAAAAAAATTTACATGTATTTGATAAAAAAGTAAAGATTTATTTAAAATGAAAGAAAATTAAAAGAAATATAATTTGGAAGTATTTAACATAATAAATAAAAATTCAAAAGTATGTTTAAAAAATAATGTAGGCTAGTAGTTGATAAACTTGAGAACAAGGATTACTTAGGTTTAAAAATAATTGCTAGAAAAACTGAAAATTGCTTGACAAAAACTAGATTTAGACCAACCCCTTACACCATACACCATATAAAGTTCCAGATTGATATGGAATATGAAAACAATTAATAACATTATTAAAAACAACAACAGAAACAGAAGCAGTATCCAGAAAAGGAAGAGGTAGAGGAGAAGGTAGAAGAGGAGGATGAGGAGGAAGAGGAGTAAGAAGAGGAGGAAAATTTAAATTTGTCTAGTTCTGGAAGAGAAACATTGAATTTTCTTATAATTATTTTGTTACTATTTATTTTATTTGCAACTTGGCTTTTTCTTTTTTTATTAAAGTTTTTTTTAATTTTTCAAAATATATACATAGATAATTCTGCAAAATTATTCCTTGCAAAACCTTGTGTTCCCATTTCTCCCCCCTTCTCCTACCACTCTACCCCTGATGGCAAGTAGTCCAATATATGTTACACATGGTAGAAATATATGTTAAATCAAACATATGCATACATATTTATACAATTATCTTGCTGTACAAGAAAAATCAAATCAAACCAGAAAAGAAAATGATGAACAACAATAAAAAGAGTGAGAATACTATGTTGTGAATCACACTCAGTTCCCATAGTCCTCTCTCTGGGTGTGGATGGCTCTTTTGACCACAAGACCATCAAAATTGGTTTGAATCATCTCACATTGAAGAGAGCCACATACATCAGAGATGATCATTGTATAATATTGCTGTTGCTATGTATGATGATCTTCTTGTTCTGCTCATTTCACTGAGCACCAATTCATGAAAGTTGTTCCAGGCCTCTCTGAAATATTCTTACTTATTGTTTCTTACAGAACAATAATATTTCATAACATTCATATACCATAACTTATTCAACCATCCTCCAACTGATGGGCATCCACTCAGTTTCTAGTTTCTTGCCACTACAAAAAGGGCTGCCACAAACATTTTTGCACATATTGGTAACTTTCCCTCATTTAAGATCTCTTTGGGATATAGACCCAGTGGAAACACTGCTGGGTCAAAAAGTATGCACAGTTTGATAGCCCTTTGGGTATAGTTCCAGATTGCTCTCCAGAATGGTTGGATCACTTCACAATTCCACCAACAATGTATCAGTGTCCCAGTTTTCCCACATCCCCTCCAACATTAGTCATTTTCTTTTCCTGTCATCTTAGTCAATCTTAGAAGTGTGTAGTGGTATATCACAGTTGTCTTAATTTGCATTTCTCTAATCAATAATGATTTAGAGCATCTTTTCATATGACTGCAGATGATTTCAATTTCTTCATCTGAAAATTATCAGTTCATATCCTTTGACCATTTATCAATTGGAGAATGGGTTGAATTCTGATAAATTTGGGTTAATTCTCTATATATTTTTTAAATGAGGCCTTTATCAGAATCTTTGAATGGAAAAATGTTTTCCCAGTTTATTTCTTCCCTTCTAATCTTGTCTGCATTAGTTTCGTTTGTACAAAACTTTTTAACTTAATCTAATCAAAATTATCTATTTGGTGTTCAATTATGAGTTCCAATGCTTCTTTGATCACAAATTTCATCCTCCTCCACAGATCTATGAGGTAAACTATCCTATGTTCCTCTAATTTGTTTATGATATCATTCTTTATGTCTAGATCATGAACCCATTTCAACCTTATCTTGGTATACAGTGTTAGATGTGGGTCAATGCCTAGTTTCTGCCATAATAGTTTCCAATTTTCCCAGAAGTTTTTGTCAAATAGTGAGTTCTTATCCCAAAAGCTGGAGTCTTTGGGTTTGTCAAACACTAGATTATTATAGTCATTGAATATTTTGTCCTGTGAACCTAACCTATTCCACTGATTTACTACTCTTTCTTAGCCAGTACGAAATAGTTTTGATGATTGCTGCTTTAAAATATAGTTTTAGATATAGTATAGCTAAGCCACTTTCATTTGCATTTTTCATTAATTCCCTTGAAATTCTTGACTTCTTCTTCCAAATGAATTTTGTTATTATTTTTGTAGGTCTGTAAGATAATTTCTTGGGAGTTTGATTGGTATATGTAAGGTCCAGAAGCCTGTAGCCAGCAGGAAATGCACGTGACCATCTGGGGGCCAAATGGCTGAGCATAGGTGTGGCATAACACAGCTGACATGGCAGTGCTAATACAGCAAAACACCACGGGATGGAGGACCATAGAGCTTAAGTCACGTGATAGATGTTTTGCATATTGCACGAGATCTGCAGGCACTGTACACGGCTCGAGGGCCGGCGCCCTATCAGAGCAGGCCAGCTCAAACCGGAGACCTTCAGGGTGGGACACGATTAGTTCACTGTGGCATGGGCGGAGTAGGACGAGAAGGGTATAAAAGGAGACTGCCGCCATAGAGACCGGGATTACTATTAGCACAGCTTTATAGACTATGTAGGTGTAACACATAATAAAGATAAGCATATCCCCATGTCCTGTGGTGACTGTGAAGTTTCTCCCAGTGGAGGCTGGGAGCCGGAGACGTCCGAGGACCTATTAGAGGTAAAGTTTATCCTTTAGCTTAATTGTAACACTGGTCGTTACAGTATAGCACTAAATAAGTAGATTTATTTTGGCAGTATTGTCGTGTTTATTATATTCACTCAGCCTACCCTGATCACTTGATATTTTTCCAACTGATTAGGTCTGACTTTATTTTTGTGGAAAGTGTTTTGTAGATTTGCTCATAAAATTCCTCGCTTTTCCTTGGGAGATAGATTCCCAAATGTTGTATACTATCAACAGTTAGTTTAAATGGAATTTCTCTCTGTATCTCTTGCTGTTGGATTTTGTTGGTGATGTATAAAAATGCTGATGATTTATGTGGATTTATTTTGTATTCTGCAACTTTGCTAAAGTTGTGGATTGTTTCTAGTAGTTTTTTAGGTGACTCTCTAGGGTTCTCTATGTATATTATCATATCATCTGCAAAGAGTGATAATTTAGTTTCCTCATTACCTCTAATTACTTTAATCTCTTTTTCTCCTCTTATTGCCAAAGCTAAATTTCTAATACAGTATTGAATAGTAATGGTGATAGTGGGCATCCTTGTTTTACCCCTGATCTTATTGGGAATGGTTCCAATTTATTCCCATCATATATGATGCTTGCTGATGATTTTAAATAGATGCTACTGATTATTTTAAGGAAAAGTATTCCTATGCTCTCTAGTATTTTTAATAGGAATGGGTGTTGAATTTTATCAAATGCTTTTTCTGCATCTTTGGAGATAATCATAGAGTTTTTGTTAGTTAGGTTATTAATATAGTTGATTATGCTAATAGTTTTCCTAATATTGAACCAGTCCTGCTTTCCTGGTATAAATCCTGTTTGGTCATGTTGATCATGGGGATCACTTTCTATAATCTTTTTGCTAATGTTTTATTTAAGATTTTTGCAGGAAAAAATTTCTTTCCCTGTTTTCATTCTAACTGGTTTAGGTATCTGTACCATGTATTTATCATAAAAGCAATTTGACAGGAGTTCTTCTTTTCCTATTTTTTTCAAATAGTTTGTATAGTATTGGAGTTAAATATTCTTTAAATGTTCAATAGAATTCAGATGTAAATCCATCTGGCTCTGGAGATTTTTTCTTAGGAACTTGATTAATAGCTTGATCTATTTCATTTTCTAAAATAGGACTATTTAAGTAATTTATTTCCTCTTCTGTTAATCTGGGCAATCTGTATTTTTGTAGGCATTCCTTTATTTCACTTAGGTTATCAAATTTATTAGCATAAAGTTGGGCAAAATAACTCCCAATTATTGCTCTAATTTCCTTTTCATTGGTGGAAAGTTTTCTCTTTTCATTTTTGAGACTAACACTTTGATTTTCCTCTTTCTTTTTTTAAATCAAATTAGCTAAAGGCTTATCTATTTTGTTAGTTTTTTTTCCTAAAAAACAACTCTTTTTATTTTTTTATTTTTTTTATTTTTTCCCTTAATTAAAGCTTTTTATTTGCAAAACATATGTATGGGTAATTCTTCAACATTGACCCTTACCAAAGCTATCTGTTACAAATTTCCCCCCCTAGTCCCCACCCTTCCCCTAGATGGAAGGAAACCCACTACATGTTAATTATTTTAAAATACTTGATAAATCAAATATATGTATACATATTTCCACACTTATCATTGTTGTGCAAGAAAAAATGTATCTACAAGAAAAAAAATCAGAGAAAGGAAACACAATGCAAGCAAACATCAATAGAGAGCACGAAAATGTTATGTTGTGATCCACATTTCATATCCTTCTCTCTGGGTGTATATGGCTTTCTTCACTGAACAATTGGAACTGGTTTGAAACATTTCATTGTTGAAGAGAGCCATGTCCATCAGAATTGATCATCATATAGTATTGTTGTTGCCATGTACAATGATCTCCTGGTTCTGTTCACTTTGCTCAGCATCAGTTCATTCAAGTCTCTCCAGGCCTCTCTGGAATCATCCTGCTGGTCATTTCTTATAGAACAATAATATTCCATTAAAAACCAACTCTTTATTTTATTTATTAGTTCAATAGTTTTTTTTTTTATTTTCAATGTTATTAATCTCCCCTTTTATTTTTAGAATTTCAAGTTTGGTATTTGATTTGGGTTTTAATTTGTTCTTTTTCAAACTTCTTAGTTGCGAGCTCAATTCATTATTCTTTTTCTCTATTTTATGCATCTAGAGATATAAAATTTCCTTTTATTACCACTTTTTTTGTATCCCACAAATTCTGGTATGATTGTCATTCCCGATGAAATTATTGGTTGTGTCTATGATTTGCTGTTTAACCCATTCATTCTTTAAGATTAGATTATTTAATTTCCAATTAATTAATTTTTGGGCTATTTTCCCCTGGCCTTTTATTGAATATAATTTTTATTGCATTGTGATCTGAAAAAGATGCATTTACTATTTCTGCCTTTCTGCATTTGATTTTGAGGTATTTATACCCTAATATATGGTCAATTTTTGTAAAGGTTCCATGAACTACTGAAAAGAATTGTACTCCTTTCTTCCTCCATTCAATTTTCTCCTAAGATCTATCATACCTAACTTTTCGTATCTCCTTAACTTCTTTCTTATTTATTTTGTGGTTTGATTTATGTAGTTCTGAGAGAGCAAGGTTGAGATCCCCACTATTATAGTTTTGGTATTTATTTCATCTTGCAGCTCTCTTAACTTCTTTAGGAATTTAGATGCTATACCACTTGGTGCATAAATATTTAGTACTGATATTTCTTCATTATTTATGGTGTGCCATAGCAAGATAGTTTCCTTCCTTATCTCTTTTAATTAGATTTATTTTTGCTTTTGCTTGATCTGAGATCATGATGGCTATTTTACTTCTGAAGCATAATAGATTCTGCCCCAAACTTTTACCTTTACTTTATGTACCACTCTGCTTTAATTGTCTTTCTTGTAAACAACATATTGTAAGGTTCTGACTTTTAATTCAGTCTGCTATCCACTTATGTTTTATGGGAGAGTTCACCCCATTCACATTCATAGTTAAAATGACTAATTCTGTATTTCCCACCATTTTATTTACCCCAAATTATGGTTTTTTTCTTTCCTTTCCCCCTTTCCCTTTTTTCCAGTATTTTGTTTATGAACTCTACTTGCCTCAAGGAGTTCTCCCCATTTAAAGCCCCTCCCCCCTTCTTATATCTTTCCCCTACTATTTCTCTTTTCCCTTCTATTAGCCTCCCCCTTTCCTTTTCTTTTTCCTCCCCCCTGCAATTTCCCTATAAGGTTAGAGAAGTTTCTCTGTGAAACCAAATACATCTAATATTGTCTCTTTGAGCCAAATCTAATGAGACTAAGATTCATACAATGTTCACCCCCTCCCTTCTTTCCCTCAATTATAATAGGTTTTCTTTGCCTCTTCATGAGATGTAATTCCCCTCATTTTACCTCCACTTTCCCCCTTTTCCAGTATAATCCCCTTTCCACCTCTAGTTTTTTTTTTTATATTATAACAGTAAAATCAAATTATACATACACTTTCTATGCATACCCATAACAGAGATAAAGGTAAAAATAAAAGAACTCTTCGGAGTTCTTTTTGTCCCTTTTTGGGCTCTATATTTGGAAGTCAATTTTTTTTGTTGTTCAGCTTTGGTCTTTTCAGTAGAAATAAGTTAAATTCATCTATTTCATTGAATATCCATCTTCTTCCCTCAAAGAAAACGCTCAGTTTAGCAGGGTAGTTTATTCTTTACTGAATTCCGAGTTCCTTTGCCTTTCAGAATATCAGATTCCAGGCCCTTCCATCCTTTAAGGTGGAAGCTGTTAAATCCTGGGTAATCTCTTATTGTGGCTCCATGATATTTGAATTGTGTCTTTCTGGCTGCTTGTAATATTTTTTCCTTGTCTGATAGTTCTGAAATTTATCCACAATATTTCTTGGAATTTTCATTTTGGGGTCTCTTTTAGAAGATGATCAGTAAATTCTTTCAAAGGTTATTTTACCTTCTGATTCTAAAACATTGGGGCAGTTCTCTTTGATGATTTCCTGTAAGATAATATCTAGGTTATTTTTTTCATCATGGTTTTCAGGAAGTTCAATAATTCTTAGATTATCTCTCCTAGATATATTTTCCAGGTCAGTTGTTTTCCCAAGTAGATATTTTACATTTTCTTCTATTTTTTTAATTTTTTTTGTTTTGCTTGACTGATTCCTGATGTCTCATTGAGTTATTCATTTCCATTTGTTCAGTTCTGATTTTTAGTGAATTATTTTCTTTATTTACCTTTTTTTAGTTTAGTTTTTTTATTTTTTTTGTATTTGGCCAATTGAATTTTTAAATGAGTTATTTTATTCTGTGATTTTTTCCTATTTCACAAATTCTGTTTTTCAGGGAGTTGTTTTCTTTTTCCATTTCCATTTCCAATAGTCAAATCTATTTTGTAAGCTGTTATATGTGGTTTTTTCCCTTTTCACTAAATATATTTTGTAAGGAGTTTTCTTCAGATAATTTCTGTGTTTCCTTTTCCAAACTCTCTTGCAAAGTTTTCATTTCTTTTCCCCATTTTTCTTCCAGCTCTCTTTTAAGATCCTTTTTAATTTCTTCCAAGAGAGTCTTGTGAGATGGGAACAAATATATATATATATATATATATATATATGTGTGTGTGTGTGTGTGTGTGTGTGTGTGTGTGTATCACCCTTTGTGGCTTCCTTTGGAGCCAATCTGCTTTTAGTAACCTCAGAGTTTGAAATCTGTTCTCTTTCTCCATAAAAACTATCTATGGTCAGAGTTCTTTTTGCTTTTTTGCTCATATTTTTAAAAAAAGTTGAGATCTGCATTTAGAACAAAGGAGACTTTCCAAGCTTCCTCTACAAGCAGTGGCAGCAGCTGTGCTGAGTCAGTGCTTACCCTCTTCCAGTGCTGGGTGGGCATGGCCAGGTTCCATGAAATTCTGGTGTTTTAGGGTTCACTACTTACCTTTTTTATTTGTGTTGGATGCTTTATAACTTTTCTGCTGATCTATTGGCTTGCAACTGGGGCAGAGCAGCCAACACTGCTGTAGATTCTTTCCCATAGATTCTCCAGTGTGCAGAGCCTACACTTCCCCAGAACTCTGTGCTGCCTGCACTGGCATTTGTACTCATCCTTCTTGTGCTTGGCCTGCCTCCTGCCATTCCAGATTGAAAAAGACCTTTTCTGCAGATCTTCAAAATTATCTTCTGCTGGTAATTTGTTACACTTCCAATATTTGTGGGTTCTTTCAGTCCAGAACTATTTCAGAGGCTGGATTTGCTAATTAATCTAAGGGTAATAGGAAGAGCTCAGAAAAAGGCATGTATCTTCTCCACCATCTTGGCTTCTCCTCCATCTTTGCTTTTTCTTAAAGGACTCAGACACTATACTTTTTTTTGCATATCTGTTAGGCAATTCTATAAAACAGTAAGTTGCTAATCCATTACTGACATGCATTTGAAAAAGAACTTTCCTTTCTGGGAGTTCCTAAATCAATAAAATAAAAAATATGTAAAAATGAATTGTGGTATTACTTCATTATTTATGTTGCATTGTGAATTTTATTATTTTTATCTGAAATCATGGTTGCAATCTGTGCTTATTCGGAATTTTCTGAAGTGTGATAAATTTTACTTTAACCCCTCAGAATCACTGTCCATGGTTCTGTGTTTTTTGAAATGTTTTTCTTCTGAACAAGACATTTTTTGGAACTTATTTTCTTATTTATTTGGTGATTCTCTTTTCTTTTCTGGGGGACTTTAACCTCAACACATTTAAGTTTATAATTATTAGGTTTGTATTTTCTACCATTCAATTCTTTCATACTGATTTCCTTCATTTCTCCTCTCCTTTTAAAAAAAAAGTCAGTAATTGGTCATCATGGTTAATTTTGTTTACTCTCACTTACTTTTTTTTCTCTTTTTTTAGTCACTCCTTTCATAATTTTTTCCTTGCTCCTATTACCATACAATAGTTTCTTAGATTTTGGATTAATCACAGTTGCCTATTTCTTTTCTTTTATCTGTTGTTCCTTCTTTTATTTAAGTTGTTTCCCAGAAGAAATGAGTTTAGTTCAGAATTATCTCTACTTCAACAAAATATGCTCTTTAATATTTGAATAACATTCAGTATTAGCACCCTTCTAAACGAACTTGTTTATTTTATTTTTTCTCTATTCATTTCTCCTTCTAATATCCCATTTACAACTTCATACTTTTATTTTTTTTCATTCTTTCTCTATCTTTTACTTCATGTGGGATTTCTGGAAAACAAAACATTTTTCCTCTGCTTAGTTCATCTAATAGTGCAATTGGAGATTTGATCAATTCTTCCTCTTTATCTCATCCTTCTCCTTGTATTATTATAGTCATGTATATTATTCTGGTTCTATGCATTTTATTTTTCTTCAAAACATGTTTTTTCTAGTTGTTCCAAATCACTATTGATTAGAGAAATGCAAATTAAGACAACTCTGAGATACCACTACACACCTGTCAGATTGGCTAAAATGACAGGAAAAGATAACGATGAATGTTGGAGGGGATGTGGGAAAACTGGGACACTGATACATTGTTGGTGGAACTGTGAACGGATCCAACCATTCTGGAGAGCAACTTGGAACTATGCCCAAAAAGTTGTTAAACTGTGCATACCCTTTGACCCAGCAGTGTTTCTACTGGGCCTATATCCCAACGAGATCTTAGAGGAGGGAAAGGGACCCACCTGTGCAAGAATGTTTGTGGCAGCCCTTTTTGTAGTGGCTAGAAACTGGAAACTGAAGGGATGCCCATCAATTGGAGAGTGGCTGAATAAATTATGGTATATGAATATTATGGAATATTATTGCTCTGTAAGAAACGACCAGCAGGACGATTTCAGAGAGGCCTGGAGAGACTTGCATGAACTGATGCTGAGTGAAACGAGCAGAACCAGGAAATCATCGTACACAGCAACAACAGTGTTACATGATGATCAATTCTGATGGACATGGCTCTCTGCAACAAAGAATTGTCTCAAACCAGTTCCAATTGTTCACTGAAGAAAACCATATACACCCAGAGAGAGGGAAATGAAATATGGACCACAACGTAACATTTTCATGATCTCTACTGACATTTGTTTGCATTGTGTTGCCTTTCTCTGATTCTTTTTTTTTTCTTGTAGATAGGATTTTTCTTGCATAACTTCTCAAGCATTTCAACATTATTAGCATGTAGTGGACTTCCTGCCATCTAGGGGAGGGGAGGGGACTGGGGGTAAAATTATACAAATAAAAAGCTTCAATAAAAAAAAGATATTTAATAATTTTGGGTCGAGGTCACTCCTGTAATCATCAAATCTTGTTACCAGTCAGTGAGAAAAATCAGAATAAAGAAATCTTAGGTTTTATATCCAAATTTTTACTGATTGTGATTTTGGAGAAGTCTCTTAGCACCTCTGAATTTTAGTTTATCTCACTGTGGAGTGGCAATAAAGTCTCAGTCTGGCAGAGAAAAAAAAAACATGTTTTTTCTGTGTTGAATTTTTCACCATTCACAATTTTTAAGGCACAATAGTATTTTTATATATCCATATTTCACAATTTGTTCAGTCATTCCACAATTGCTGGGCATCTACTTTGTTTCTATAATTATTATTACCATAAAATAGTGCTGTTATGAATATTTCAGTATTTATGGAATCTTTCTTTCTCTGACCTTTTTTTTGACTATGTACTAGTAGTGAGACCACTAGGCCAAAGGCTGTGGACAGTTTAATGACTATTATGTAATTCCAAAAAGGTTTCCAGAATGGTTGGACAAGTTCACAGCTCCACCAACAGTGTTATTGATGAAAAAATTGAGGTTGGAGAGAAGTGAAGTTGTTTGTATAAAGTCACAGGACTACTCAAAGTTTAGATCTGGACCAAAGATTGGTTTCTCATTTCCTATTGCTATTTTCTTTTTGACATAACATCCTTTTGCCTATGTAAAAGTAACTGTGTCTCCACTTCCTGATCTTTCCCTTGTTTCTAATATTAAAACTTGAGAGACAATAATTAGAACTTCACCAATGTTAAAACTTTGTAGACTTAATTACAAAAAGTTTACCTTTTCATAACAAGTAAATCAAACTTTATATTTGTTTATTCAAAATAATAGTGTGATTGAGCATTTATCCTGTGACTTGAAAGTCTCTTAATCTATACTGCTTTCTAAGCAAATTTTACTTCTCCTAGAAGTTTAGTTGATTTTTCTTGGAATATATAAAAGAAAGAGGGATTTAGTTAGCTATTCCTCAATTTCAACAGCTGACAAACATATGGAAAACTTCAGGTAGCAGCTGTTAAAAATCTAAACTAAGGTAAAAGATAATTTTTTAAAAAGCTGGAAAATGTTCATGAGAACTGATTGGTGAGCAGAGTGGCCCTTTAATACTTGAAGCCAAAAGGCAAAAAAAAGAGATAAATTCCATCTGTCATGAAACAGAAGACAAGACAGACATAAACCATGTTAAACTTAAAAATATTTAAATGTAGCAGGAAAACTAATTATAGATAATTAGGGTCATACCTGGCTAGCCATTTGTGACTTGATTTCTTATGCTATCCTATGTGCAGCACAATAAAGTTCACCACAACCCTAATCAAGTATACTTAAGAATTTCTGTACTGAAAAAAAAAAATTATAGATCTGCCCATTCACTGGTGGATTAGCTCAGCAGGATAAAGCATAAAACTGAGAAGACCAAATTTTAATCTTCACTTGAGAAACAATTTATTCCTTGCCCATTTATTATATTCTAAACCCTACTTATTTTGTAAATGTCTCCCTTTGGTTGTACCTTGGGTCAGAGAAAAGAGCAAAAGATTTAGAGTCAAAGAAACTACATTGGAATCCTAACTCTATTAAGAAAGTAATTCTGGGTAAGTTGCTTTATATCTCTGAGGTTAAATTTACTCTTATGTAAAATGAAGGTAGTACTAGATTAGTGGTGCCAAACTTATTAAGAAAGTGCATATTGTGTGTGTGTGTGTGTCTGTGTGTGTGTGTGTGTGTGTACTGAAGGTACTGCTTCAAAGAATGAAACAATCCACTCTTAAAAGATAAGTGCATGCATAAGCATATCCAAAGTAAAGAGAATAAATTCAAATAAATACAAAATAGTAATATACCAGATGGTTTGGGAAGATGGGCCCTAGCATGGAAGTGGGAAAGGATCAGAAAATTCTTCATATAAAAATTGATCTTTGAGCTAGATCTTGAAGGAAGATTTTGTGAGAAGGTAAAGAGAGAGTGAATTCATGCATAGAGGTTAGTAAGTATAAAGGCTTGAAAATAGGAGATACAGATTGTCTTATGACAGGAAAAAAAAGGCATTTGATTGGCTTGTATAGTGTGTGAGGGTGTCAGTTTTTTAGACCACAAAATTATTTTTATTAGTGTGTAGGTTTTTGTACCAGAAGATTGGCTATTCAGTGATGATTTTCTTTTTCTAGTCACTGCAATTAAAGAAGAATGTTAATTAAGGTATATTGGAGATGGTAATCTATATCAATGGAAAGGATATCCCTGCTAATGAAATCACAGATCAAGAAAGTATTATTATGGAATAAGAACAGAAGTTTGGGGGCACATATACATAGAGATAGGTGATCATTTGGATTGTTTCTATTTTTGGCACAGATTTACAAGCACATTATTTGAATTGTAACAATCTTTTTCAGCTCCAGTTCTTTCTTCTGTCTTCTACTAATAGTCTAAAAATAGCTCCTCTTAGTCTTCTTGGGCACTAGGGCTATTTCTCCAGTTTGACACCACTGCTTACAGATCTACAAACCTTAATTCAGTTTCCTATTGTGAGAATTGAATGAGGGAAAAAAATCCACAGACTTATGAAAATTGAATCAGAAAAAAATGAAATTGAAATCTAAGAAATAGAGGCTAACACAGAAGAAGGAAACAAAAATTAATAGAGGAAAAATATAATTGGAGATGAGGACTCGGACTTGCAAACAATTGTAAAATATAATCAGAGGCAGGGATTTACTTACAAGTGGAAGGGAAGATGTAACTAAGGATTTACACTCACGGAAGGAAGATATAATATTATCAGAGGTGTAGACTCACTGGGGAATTGGACTTTCCGGATAGATTGTAATCTTTGTAGTATTCAGCCAATAGGGAATCAGAAGAAGGGTTGAACTACCTCCATATAAGGTAATTGCCAAAGGAGGACATAATGATGTAGAGATGTAGAGGACGTGATGATGTGGAAATTCATACTCACATAGTGGGGATTAGCTGCTTTGGATAGGTTGTGCCCTCTGTGGGACACAATGAATGGGGAGCTAGAAGAGGGATATGAATTTCCAGTGACAGGATATAAAAAGTCATTGATTCCAAGTGTGCCTATATTATATTCACCCACTTCTATAGTTGTGTATTTAAAGACTTTTAACATTGACCCTCCCAAGTCCAATCAAGTTCTTTCTATACTAGGATTCTTCAAAAATCATTTCCCTGAACTAGATCACCCATTTCCAGAACACACGGGTCTTATCTGCTGAGATGCTCCAGATTTCAGCCTTTGATAGTGTTTCAAAGTTTTTGATATAAACTTCCTCTTTATGGGTTCTTCATGTTCTTTGATCCCATGCATTTTCAAAAAAAACAGCATGTTTCTTATTATCATTACTCCCCTCTTGAGCTATACCCATTCTTTTTCAGGGAGTTCTCTCTTCTAGGAACACTGGCTTCTGACCTATTGTCTCTTCTTGTTATAAACATTAGTATAAATATTGATATGTCTAAAACTTAATTATATTTTTATCTCAAAAAATAGTCTTGCCTTTATTGTTACATAAATCTTACAAGACTTAAAACATAGTTATTTTCTTCACAAATAAAAGAATGAAGGAAAGAAATAAATATTTACTAAGCATCAACTAACTATATGCCAATCACTGTTCTTAGTGCCTTACCAATATGACCTCTTTTGATTCACACAACTCTAAGAGATAGATGCTATAATCATCATTATAATTATGCCCCTGACTGTCTAAGATATAGCCAGTAATGACACAAGAACATATAGAATTAAACACTCTCTAATCCATGGGTGTCCCCTTTAGAAATCTATAAAGTCATAATGATTTATGGAAATGCTTTAGATGAGGCTTTACCAGTGGAAGTGGATTAGGTTTGCTTCTCCACAATGGTGTTCCACTCTGAAGTCCCTTTGTCTGATCTATATCGTGTTCCCCCTGACTCTTTCAAATAACACTCCCCCAGTGGTCAGTGCTTTTCTCTTCCCATGGTTCCCCTCAGATTCAGGCATGTGGTACTTGCTCCTTGGAGTACTACATCACTCCAAGTCTGTTTCTTGTAAGTCAGCTCCTTGAAGTTCTATATTACTAAAGAGTTCAGCAGTTCTACCCTTACTCTAGCAGATGGTTTTCATTTTCTTCTCTTGGGGACCAGTTTTCTATCAGCTGATCTGTATTTTGTGATTGTGGGTCTATGGCCTAGTCCAGAACAATTTTTTCTGAAAAATTCAGGTCAAAATGCTTCCATGTTTTTTGACCCTTTTATTTTTGAAAAACTGATTTTCAAACAACTTCAATTTGTTTCATTGTGTAGTTTCTTCTATTTTACCCCTCAAATCAGTATCAGTTGGTTTGGGGTGAGTTATTCCTCTTTGCAAATAACAAGGTGGTACAGTGTAATTACATTTTTATTGCTGCAGGTACAATTCTCCTCTGCTTTTCTGTAACAATGAATGTTTGATTCAATTTGATTCAGCAGGCATATATTAAGGACTGAGTATATCCAAGCCATCATGCTAGTCCTAAGAGATATAACCCACCCCCAAATAGTCCCTGTTATATTAAATGTAGCTTACATTCAATCTTAGTCATCCTCATATTTCTCTTCTAGTTTCTGTAACAACAAACTATACTGATTTTTCTTCTATCTCTCTGCCTTAATCATTTTCTTCTTCTTTTATTATTATCTTTCCTTCCCAGATACCTCTAACAATGGGCACTGTTTAAGGTTCAAGCCTACACTGTCTATTTTTCAGATGTTACATGCTTTGGTCAGAGAACAAAATCAATTTCAAATTAAGTTTATAAAATAAACGAAATATTTACCGAGTTTAGTGCTGAGTGATGAAAGTATATAAGGATAACAAAAGTACATTTCTTGATTTCTAGGTGCTTACGTGAAATAGAGTGGGCCAGACATATAGAAGAGGATTAAATTCATTTATCAGGTTAAATAGGATCATTTCTACTATCATGTACATATAAATAGCTCCTCAAAAAGTATCCCATTCTTTTATCCAAATATTTATTAAGTACCTAATCTATGCATAGTACTGTACTAGGTGCCAAGGTGATTTGAAAAAAAAAATATCTGGCCCTTTTTTTCTACAAGGTTATAATTTAGTTGAAGAAATGAAACAAACAAATAAGAATTAATTACAATGTAAGAGAGTTAAAATGAGAATTCTCTAAGAGAATCCTCTCAGAAAAGTGAAGGGGAAGATAGAAAACTAGAATTGAATGGATAAGAGAAGGTATCAGATCTCAGCTTTAAAGATATGGTGAAGAATAGCATCCAAATTCCTAGAGGAGAAATTAAGAGAGATGCAAGAAGAAATAGACAGCAAAACTATACTAGTGGGGGATCTCAACCTTGCTCTCTCAGAATTGGATAAATCAAACCACAAAATAAACAAGAAAGAATTTAGGAAGCTAAACAAAATGTTATAAAGGATAGGTATGATAGATCTTTGGAGAAAATCAAATGGAGACAGAAGGAAGCTTACTTTTTTCTCAGTGGTTCATGGAACTTATACAAAAATTGAAAATGTGTCAGGGCATAAAAACCTCAAAATTAAATGTAGAAAGGCAGAAATAGTAAATGCATCCTTTTCAGATCATGATGCAATAAAAATCACATGTAAATATAAGGCCAGGAGAAAATAGACCAAAAGTTAATTGGAAATTAAATAATCTAATCCTGAAGAATGAATGGGTGAAAGAGCAAATCATAGACACAATCAATAATTTCATCCAGGAGAATGACAATAATGAGACAACATACCAAAATTTATGGGATACAGCCAAAGCAGGTATAAGGGGTAATTTTATATCTCTAGATACTTACTTGCATAAAATAGAGAAAAAGATCAATAAATTGGGTTTACTATTAAAAAAGCTAGAAAAAGAACATATTAAAAACCCTCAAGTAAATACCAAATTGGAAATTCTGAAAATAAAAGGGGGGATTAATAAAATTGAAAATAAGAAAACTATGGAATTAATAAATAAAACTAAGAGTTGGTTTTATGAAAAAAATAGATAAGCCTTTAGTTAATTTGATTATATAAAGGAAAGAGGAAAATCAAATTGTTAGTCTCAAAAATGATAAGGGAGAATTTTCTACTGATGAAGAGAAAATTAGAGCAATAATTAGGAGTTACTTTGCCAAACTTTATGCCAACAAATTTGATAATCTAAATGAAATGGAGGAATATCTACAAAAATATAGACTGCTCAGGTTAGCAGAAGAGGAAATAAATTATTTAAATAGCCCCATTTTAGAAAAAGAAATGGAACAAGCTATTAATCAACTCCCTAAGAAAAAATCTCCAGAGACAGATGGATTGACATGTGAATTCTACCAAACATTTACAGAACAATTAATTCTAATACTATATAAGCTGTTTGAAAAAATAGGGAAAGGAGTACTACCAAATTCCTTCAATGACACAGATATGGTGCTGACAACTAAACCAGATAGGATGAAAACAGAGAAATAAAATTATAGACCAATTTGCCTAATGAATTTTGATGCAAAAATCTTAAATAAGATATTAGCAATAAGATTACAGAAAGTCATCCTCAGGATAATACACTATGACCAAGTAGGATTTACACCAGGAATGTAGGGCTGGTTCAATATTAGGAAAACTATCAGCATAATCAATTATATTAATAACCAAATTAACAAAAACCATATGATTATTTCAATAGATGCAGAAAAAGCCCTTGATAAAATCCAACACCCAATCCTATTAAAAACACTAGAGAGTATAGAAATAAATGAGCTTTTCTTTAAAATGATTAGTAGTATCTACTGAAAACCATCAGCAAGCATCATATGTAATGGAGTCAAACTACAACCATTCCCAATAAGATCAGGAGTGAAACAAAGCTGCCCACTGTCACCATTATTATTTAATATTATCTTAGAAATGTTAGCTTTGGCAATAAGAGAAGAAAAAGAGATTAAAGAGTAGGTAATGAGGAAACCAAATTATCACTCTTTGCAGATGACATGATGGTATACTTAGAGAACCCTGGAAACTCGACTAAAAAATTACTAGAAACAATTCACAACTTTAGCAGAGTTGCAGGATACAAAATAAATCCACATAAATCATCAGCATTCTTATATATTACCAACAAAATTCAGCAGCAAGAGATACAAAAAGAAATTCCACTCAAAATAACTGTTGATAGTATAAAATATTTGGAAATCTATTTGCCAAGGAATAGTCATGAACTATATGAACTAAACCACAAAACACTTTCCATATAAATAAAGTCAGATCTAATCAATTGGAAAAACATCAAGTGCTCATGGGTACGCCTAGCAAATATAATAAAAGGGACAGTACTATTCAAACTAATTTCCTTATTTAGTGCCATACTTATCAAACTCCAAACCATTCCCAATGAGATCAGGAGTGAAACAAACCTGCCCACTGTCACCATTACTATTTAATATTTTATTAGAAATATTAGCTTTGGCAGTAAGAGAAGAAAAAGAGATTAAAGGAATTAGAGTAGGTAATGAGGAAATCAAATTTATTACTCTTTGCAGATGATATGATGGTATACTTAGAGAACCCTAGAGACTCAACTAAAAAATTATTAGAAACAATTCACAACTTTAGCAAAGTTGCAGGATTCAAAATAAACCCACGTAAATCAGCAGCATTTTTATATATTACCAACAAAGTTCAGCATCAAGAAATACAAAATGAAATTCCATTCAAAATGACTGTTGACAGTATAAAATATTTGGGAATCTATCTGCCAAGGAAAAGTCCGAAATTATACAAACTAAACTACAAAACACTTTCCACACAAATAAAGTCATACCTCAATTGGAAAACCATCAAGTGCTCAAGGGTAGGCCTAGTGAATATAATAAAAATGACAATACTACCCAAACTTATTTACTTCTTTAGTGCCATACTAATCAAACTCCCAAGAAATGATTTTACACATTTAGAAAAAATAGTAGCAAAGTTCATTTGGAAGAACAAAACGTCAAGAATTTCAAAGGAATTAATGAAAAAGAAAGGCTGATGAAGGTGGCCTTGCTGTACCAGAACTAAAACTATATTATAGGGACAGCTAGGTAGCACCAGCCATGAATTCAGGAGGACCTGAGTTCAAATCTGGTCTCAGACACTTAACATTCCCTACCTGTGTGACCCTGGGGAAGTTACTTAACCTCAATTGCCTCAGCAAAAAGCAAAAAACAAAAACAAAAACAAAAAAAACAACTATATTATAAAGCAGTGGTCATCAAAACCATTTGGTACTGGCTAAAAAATAGAGTAGTCGATCAGTGGAATAGGATAGGATTATAGGACAAATTAGTCAATAACTATAGCAGTCTAGTGTTTGATAAACCCAAAGACCCCAGCTTCTGGAATAAGTACTCACTATTCGACAAAAACTGCTGGGAAAATTGAAAGTTAGTGTGGAAGAAATTAGGGCTTGACCCACACGTAACACCACATACCAAGATAAGATCTAAATGGGTTCATGATTAGATATAAAGAGTGATATTATAAGCAAATTAGAGGAACATATGATAGTTTACCTCTCAGACCTGTGAGATGGAATAAATTTGTGTCCAAAGAAGAACTGGAACTCTTAACTGAACACCAGATAGATAATTTTGATTATATTAAGTTAAAAAGTTTTTATACAAACAAAACTAATGCAGAGATTAGGAGGGAAGCAATAAATTGGGAAATCATCTTTACATTTAAGAGTTCTGATAAAGGCCTCATTTCTAAAATATATAGAGAATTGTCTCATATTTATAAGAATTCAAGCCACTCCCCAACTGATAAATGGTCGAAGGATATGAACAGACAATTTTCAGCTGATGAAGCAAAAACCATTTCTAGTCATATGAAAAGGTGCTCCAAATCACTATTGATCAGAGAAATGCAAATTAAGACTACTCTGAGGTACCACTACACACCTGTCAGATTGGCTAAAATGACAGGAAAAGATAATGACGAATGTTGGAGGGGATGTGGGAAAAAATAGGACACTGATACATTGTTGGTGGAACTGTGAATGGATCCAACCATTCTGGAGAGCAATTTGGAGCTATGCTCAAAAAGTTATCAAACTGTGCATACCCTTTGACCCAGCAGTGTTTCTATTGGACCTATATACCAAAGAGATCTTAAAGGAAGGAAAGGGACCCACATGTACCAAAATGTTTGTAGCAGCCCTTTCTGTAGTGGCTAGAAACTGGAAACTGAATGGATGCCCATCAATTGGAGAATAGCTGAATAAATTATGGTATATGAATGTTATAGAATATTATTGTTCTATAAGAAACGACCAGCAGGATGATTTTAGAGAGGCCTGGAGAGACTTGCATGAACTGATGCTGAGTGAAATGAGCAGAACCAGGAGATCATTAAACACTGCAATAACAAGACTATATGGTGATCAATTCTGATGGACATGCCTCTCTTCAAAAATGAAATGTTTCAAACCAGTTCCAATTGTTCAGTGAAGAAAGCCATATACACCCAGAGAGAGGGATATGAAATCTGGACCACAACATAACATTTTCATGCTTTCTATTGATGTTTGCTTGCATTATGCTTCCCTTCTCAGATTTTTTTTCTTGTAGATCTGACTTCTCTTGCACAGCAAGATAACTGTAAAAATATGTATACACATATTTGATTTGTCAAGTATTTTAACATAATTAACATGTAGTAGATTTCCTGCCATCTAGGGGAGGGGAAGGGACTAGGGGGCAAAAATTTTTAATGGAAAGCTTTGCAAGGGTCAATGTTAAAAAAAATTACCCATACATATGTTTTGCAAATAAAAAGCTTTAATAAAAAAAAAAGATATGGTGAAGAGTTGGATTGGGAAGAGAAAAGAAAAGGTCTTAGGAGGAAAAAGGAACAATAGGAGGAAATGGGGTGGAGTCAAGATAGAGTGATCAGGGAACAATGAAATCAGTTTGATTAAGTTAAAAAGTACATCTTTGTGCCTCAAAGGAAATAATATCAAATAGATAATGTTGGGCCAACTGGACAAGGTAATGGAAATCTAGAATGAAGAGTTTGGGCTTGATTTTGTAAATTATGGAAATTGATTAGAGACTTTTCATCAGGAAAGTGACATAATGAAATATATTTTAAGATGATTATCCAGCAATTAAATGAAGGATAGATTTTAGTGGAGACAAAGCAGAAACTCATTAGAAGGATGTTGCAGTAGTAGTGAAATGCTGGATGGTGTCAATGTGACTTGAAAAGAAGTGACAGACACAAGAGACATTGGACTTAATGAACAATTGACTCTTCTTTCTCATTTTTGCTTCTTTTCCAAACATAAAAAAAGTTTCTAATATGGTTCTAAGTATACCTCTTTTCTCATTTATTGAAATGAGACATTGGGGAAGGGGGTGGAATTATTTTAGAGAGAGGATGTATGTTAAATGTGTCGCAATCATCTTAAAGTCAATGACAATTATTTTCTAAGTTATCTGGTACTGTAATAAGTACCTAATAAATGATCTCCCATAAAATACTTGTTGATATTAATTAAAATTATAAGGAATTTAAAATATGTTACCTAATAGTCAATTTTTTATTGTCAACTTTATCAAGTAAATAATAAGCATTTATTAAACACTTAATGTGTCAGTAACTGTACAAAATGTCAAAAATTCAGTGACAAATATGAAACATGCCTTGCCTTCAAGGAGCATATTTTCTATATGGAGAAATAAAATGTATTCAGCTGAGTATATATAAAATATACAAAATTAATATAAAATAATTTTTGAGGGAGAGGCATTAGCAGCATTAGAGGTTTGGGTTGAGAAAAGACTCATGGTATAATATGACACTAAGGCTTAACTCTGAAGAAAGTTAAGAATTTTAAGAGGTGGGAGTGAGAAAGTAATCAATTCCAGATGTGGAATGAAAAAAAAAGAGAGACCATGAGACAAATTAGAAAATAAATACCAGAGTATAGGAGAGGTGAGATGAAAAACTGGTAAGCTTGTGAATAGAGAGATCAGGAGAAAGATATAAAAAGGCATATGAATTAGAAATAAGATTTAATACCTGATTGCATATGGCAGTATGTGAGCAAGAGTTAAAGTTGTCTCTGAGGTTGGAAACTTGGGTGATTAGAAGAATGGTGATGTTCTAGATAGAATCAGGGATATTTGGGAAATGGGTGAGTTTGGGAAGAAAAATAATTTTATGTTTTGAACACTTTGAGTTTGAGTTGTCTATGGAATATCCAGTCAACAGTATATTCAGAATGAAATTGCATTCTCTATGAAATGATTGGAAGCAGTAAGGGGATTTTTAAAATAGGAAATCATGGCAATCTGTGTCACTGGATTACACAGAAAAAAAAAATAAATCATTTCTAGCAGTGAGATTCTGTACTTGTTCAGGGTAGTTCTTCTTGGCCAATGTTTTATTTTTGACTTCTGCATCCCACCTCAGAGTGGAGGTGCTATTGATACATGAACTGCTACCTTTAGGAGGAAGACTGAAAGATGAAATAAACTATTAGTAGGAATAATAATAATAATATTCACATAATTGCTCACTTTTTAAATCCTTTCCACCAAATTTATCTTTACTGCCTCATTGCCCATTGTCTTATAGATTATATGCTGCATTTCAGCCAAATTAGTCTTTTTTCTGCTCCTTCAATATAATTTTTCATCTCCCATCCCCATGCTTTTTTTATAACTCTTCCCCATCCCCAATATAGAATGGAATCCTTTTTGTGATTCACAGAATCTCCTTCTCCCTTCAAAATACAACTTAAGTAATACATTCTGCATAAAGCTTTTCCTCTCCCTCCAATTGCTAATGATCTCCTTCCTTAATTACTTTGTATTTAATTATCTTGTATTTTTTCTCCCTAAAGTTATTTTATGTGTACTTACATGTGCATGTGCTTTCCTGTTAGATATTATGCTCCTTATTAGTAGGGATTGTTTCATTCTTTATATCCAAATCCTCAGTGACTAGCACAGTTCTTGGCATGCCATAGGTACTTTATAAATATTTGTTCATGATTAATAATATGTCCAAAGTTCAACAGGTTTCATTTTTTTTGTTTTCATGCAAAAGTCCTTGACCTATATTACTGGTAATATCACAGTAGCTTCTAACAGTGTCATTGTTTATTCATCACCTTTAAATTATCTAAGAAGTCCAATTCATCCCTGATTATTTCTCAAACAGTTGAGGATAAAAGACCAATCATAATTATGATAAAGACTGTCCAAAAACTTAGGTACAAGAAATTTGAATGACAGAAAGGCTAATAAGGATTGATTTCTGGAACAGAGATTTTTTCACTATTTATAAGGAGCAACCCCTACCTTATAATTACTTTACAATCAAAGACTTCTTACACATAGAAAAGCTTATTGAATCATGATCATAATAGTAGCTAACATTTATATTAAAATAAATGTGTTAGGTCTTGTACTAAATGCTCTATAATTATTATCTCATTGGATTCTCACAACTGTGAAGTAGGTGGTATTATCCCCATTTTATAGACAAGTAAACTGAGTCAGCTGTTAAGTGATTTGCCCAACTTCACACAGCCAGTAAGTCTCTGAAGCTAGGTTTGAAATGAAGTCTTCTTGACTCTAAGCCAGGTGCTCTATGAAGAAAGATTGGCACAGAAGAAACCTTATATAGATGGAGGATTTCCTTGGTTGGAAGTGCCTTAGGGAGTTGAGAGAAGCATTTGCATTCCAAACACTTGCTATCCATATGAGACCTAGCAAGCTATAATGAATCACTACTATAGCTCATAGGTTTTAATTAAGCTCACCACAATATATCTGCACTATGAGTTGAGTTGAATTTAGGTTTCACCTTTTAATGGGTGATACAAATCCATTCTTTTAGAAACTTAGGTGCTAAATGTTTAGTAAAGGGCAGCAGAGTCTGACTACTTCTTCAATCCTCTGACTTAGTTCCATGAACATAGAACAATATTTAGATAGGAAAGTTATCAGAATGCAGACTTATTATTTCAATGGAACTGTACTCAGTTTTTCTAGCATGCACTTTCCTAATATGAGGCAGCTAAGTAGCACAGTGGATAGAGTAACAGACCTGGAGTCAGAAAAACTCATTTTTCTGAGTTAAAATCTGACCTCAGACACTTATTGGCTGTGTGACCCTGAGCAGGACACATAGCCCTATTTGCCTCAGTTTCCTCATTTGTAACATGAGCTGGAAAAAGAAATAGCAAATTACTTTGATATATTTACTAAAAATGGGGTCACAAAGCATCTGACATGAAACAACTGAATAATAGCAACTACTAGTATAGCTTTGAGAAACCAGGATTCCTTCTGTGCCAGAATACTCCTGAGTGATGAAATATATTTCCTATATGATTTTAATGTCTTGGTATAATAATAAAAAAGAAATATATAAATATGTGTGGTTTTCTAAGTTAATATGTGACCTACAGGAATTGTTATTTATGGTTTAATAGCACCCCCTTTCAATTTGAACTTGACACCACTGATGTAGTTGAAAAAGCTTTGGGTTGGAAATCAAGAAAATCTAGATTTGAATCTCACCAAAGACATTTAATAGTTTTGTGAGCATGGACAAGCCACTTAAATATTTCAACTCCTGGTCTTTATTCTTTTGCTTTGTAAAATGAAGAGATTGGACTCAGTGACTACTAGGCTCCCTTGCAACTCTAAATCTATGGTCTAAAGATTAGGAGGGAAGCATCAAATTGGGAAATCATCTTTACATTTAAGGGTTCTGATAAAGGTCTCATCTCTAAGATATATAGAGAATTGTCTCATATTTATAAGAATTCAAGCCATTCTCCAATTGATAAATGGTCAAAGGATATGAACAGACTATTTTCAGCTGATGAAGCGAAAACCATTTCTAGTCATATGAAAAGGTGCTCCAAATCATTATTGATCAGAGAAATGCAAATTAAGACAACTCTGAGGTATCACTACACACCTGTCAGATTGGCTAAAATGACAGGAAAAGATAAAGATGAATGTTGGAGGGGATGTGGGAAGACTGGGACACTGATGCATTGTTGGTGGAGCTGTGAACAGATCCAACCATTCTGGAGAGCAATTTGGAGCTATGCTCAAAAAGTTATCAAACTATGCATACCCTTTGACCCAGCAGTGTTTCTATTGGGCTTATATCCCAAAGAAATTATAAAAGAAAGAAAGGGCCCCACATGTGCAAGAATGTTTGTGGCAGCTCTTTTTGTAGTGGCTAGAAACTGGAAACTAAATGGATGCCCATCAGTTGGAGAGTGGCTGAATAAATTATGGTATATGAATGTTATGGAATATTATTGCTCTGTAAGAAACGACCAGCAGGACGATTTCAGAGAGGCCTGGAGAGACTTGCATGAACTGATGCTCAGTGAAGTGAGATCATTATTCACGGCAACAACAATACCATATGAGGATCAGTTCTAATGGGCATGACTCTCTTCAACAATGAAATGCTTCAAACCAGTTCCAATTGTTCGGTGAAGAGAGCCATATACACCCAGAGAGAGGGATGTGAAATGTGGACCACAACATAACATTTTCATGTTCTCTATTGAGGTTTTCTTGCATTATATTTCCTTTATCGGATTATTCTTTCTTGTAGGTATGATTTCTCCTGCACAAAAAATGATGCAATAACTATACATATATTCGATTTCTTAAGTATTCTAACATAATTATCATGTAGTGGATATCCTGCCATCTAGGGGAGGGGTGGGGAGTAGGGGGGAAAAATTTGTAACAGAAAGCTTTGTAAGGGTTAATGTTTAGGAATTACCCATACATATGTTTTGCAAATAAAAAGTATTAATAAATAAAAAAAATAAATAAAAAATAAATCTATGGTCTAGGTTCCTAAGCTATAGATTTATCTCCACTCTGTGCCTCTCCATTGTTCTTTGACATAGCATACCATTGAAAATAATACCATAGAAAACAAAGTTGAATAGTTCATCAAAAAGATTTAAACCCACCCCCCCCCAAAAAAAGAGATTTTATAAAGAGAGTCAGGAATAATAGATGGGAAGATTCCATTTCTGTTCATTGTATTTGGTTAAAAACTCCCATTAAGATTTCAGAGGAAGTTTTGTTTAACAAACTGGTGAGAGGGAGGTTTAGTTTTTGCAAACATAATGTTTTGTATCTAGTTTAAGGAGATTGTAGAGGAGTTTTCTTCTCCCCAAACAAACATGATCCCTCCACCCAAGAGATAACTGTGTTATTGGATCTAATATCCAAAGACAAATCCTGTCCTGATAAACTTGAGGGGTCAAAGTTGCAAATGGAACATCACAGGGTGTTCTGTTCCAGGTTCCAAAACAAAATTCAAATATGAGATCCAACAGGGAGTGTGCCTATCTTCCTTGTAACTTCTGAGAAGAGGTGAGGAAATCCTTCATGTCAGGGCCAGGGGATGTAGTTTGTCATCAAAAATGGAGATAGTGATTGTGAGCAAGCAAAGACATACACTGATTTTTCTTTAGGAGGGGCAATTCAGCCAACAAATCAGATTAAAAAGGCTCTTGAAGAGGCCAGCCAGGAAGCAAATCAAAAACCTAGGTGACCAGCCTGGAAAAATAAATTCTGGAGAATGACATCTGGTTCTTGCACTTGTCAGTTCATTCTGGGAATGCCCTGGAGTTGATGTTTGACTGCCAGGTCTCCCAGGGATAGTGTTGAGAAGGAGCAAAAGGGGCTCATGGCAAGCAATGTTTACACAGGGATAAGCCACAGCTTTCTGAACTAACACCATCTTCATGGGCAGGGATGGCCTCTACAATTCAGTTTGAAAAACTTGGGGGTTCCAATAAAGATCCTAAAAAGAAGGGTAATCATGGTAGTTGAAATTTTAACTATGGGAAGGATGAGAATGGTAAAAGACAAGTGATTCTCTAAAAGTCATTTTGGAACTCTTTTTAGAGGTACAAAAGGAAAAATGAACTAATAATAATGAGAATGCCTTCTACTTCCTCAACAAGAATTGGTAGTGATGCTAATTAGCCAGGAAATGACTGAAAGACAAAGGGGAAAGGAAGAAAAGCATGAGACCATGGGACAATTAGTCCCAAATTCAGCCAGCTTTCAGTAATATTTTTATTTGACTTCAGATGGAAAAAGCCATCCACATCCCAAGAGAGAACTATGGAGACTGAATGTGGATAGAAACATAGCAGTTTCACCTTTTGTTTGTTTGCTTGCTTTTTCTTTTTCATGGTTTTTTTTTCTCTTTGGGTCTTATTTTTCTTGCACAACATGACAAATATGGAAATATGGTAAAAAATGATTGCACATGTTTAATCTATATAAAATTGCTTGCTGGCTAGGGAAGGGGAGAGGTAAGGGCAACTGGGAGAAAAATTTGGAGCATAATATCTTACAAAAATAAATGTTGAAAAATAACTTTAAATGTATTTGGAAAAAATAAAATAACTACTGAGAAAAAAATTCCACTTAAAAAACTTCACAATATTTCTATTCAATAAATATTTATTAAATACTTAATCCTAGGCAAAGTACTTTGCTAAGGCCTTTCAAAGACAAAAATGAAATGGTCTCTTTCCACAGGGAGGTTTATTCTACTAGTAGGTACAATATTTATGGGCCTTAGCAAATGCAAGTTATGCAATGTGATTTAAACAGAGTCTTCTATAACAAAAACAGGTGGATAATTGTTGAAAAGGAATCCTAGTTGTAGAGTTCAGTGAAATTTTCAAGTACCAAATGAGGAGCAGAGGCCCAATGATTTGCCTAAGATAAAGAGGCATTGAATGAAAGAAACAGGATTGGAACCCAGGCCCTTGGCTCCAAATCTAGAGTTCTTTGCACTGCTCCAAATCACCTCCTCAAAAGCGGGGGGAAATAATATTTAGTTTTTCCCAAGATGAAGAATGAAGAGTCTAAGACACACTAAGACCTCCTTCAGAAGGAAATGTACCTTACAATAGAAATATTTGTTCTCTTTCCTCTTGCTTTTTTTATTCTAGAGGGGAAATATAAAATCCATGCAATCTCAAGCTTTTGAAGCTTAAATTAGGAGGGAGATTTAAAAAAAAAACATGTTGTAGAATAAATGTGAATATTTCCAATCACATATTTCTGTGTGTTCTCTAAAATGATGGCTCTTTCCCCCATCCAGTTTATCAAAAATGATGAAGTTGCCCAACTGTTGTGGTGATTATATTTATCAAGCAGACTTTTGCAGGGTGTCCAGCATTAAATGAAAGTAGAAGTCAGCTAAGAAACCCAGGGCATTTTTGTAGATTTTTTTGGGGTGGCCTTTGTTTACAGGTCAGTGTAATTTATGTCTATGCTCTCTTTAAAATTAAATCTTTAGCTCTGTTGCAGTCCAGAAAATTTTCCATTTTAACCTCTTCAGTTGAACAATGGCTTTGTTCCCTCACTGTATTTCCTCTTCCTACCTGATCTCCTTTTTCCTGATCCTGCCTCCCATAACACCTTCTATTCCAGACTGAAAGATTCTAACTTCCTACTACTTGGTATCTGTCTGCCTGATAGAATGCCAATCAGGTCCTTCTGAGCAAAACCCCTCCTCTCTTTTAAAATACTTGAGGACCCTTGATGCTGTAGCTGCCTAGGCTATTTTGAAATATGGAACCAGGAAACCCAGTGAGAGTTTGACATTGTCATTGTCCAACTATAGAGAGCAATTGCTCTCAAGATCATCCAGAACTTCCTATTATGTTTTGAAGACCAACATGCTATATACTCCTTGGCTATATCCCTAGTCATGTTCCTCCCTTGCCCTTTCCTAATCTTGCTTTAAATTTGACCATCCCAGAGAAAATAAGAAAGTTAGTGGGTTACCTTAGGAGTCTTTCTTTATTGCTCCTGCTTCATGTTCCCTCATCTTGGGAGGTCTTTGGTTAGGCCATATGTTTTTCTCTTTTTACATAAGTTGCATATGAGTATACATAGATGCATCCATGGATACATACATATATTCATCCACATATACATATATGTTCATGCCTACATTATATATAGATAGATACAAATATAGATAGACATCGTGACCTATAATTTTATTGCTGTAGTGAATACCTTTCATTTATATAGACTCAGAAAGTAGCTTAGAGCTATGAGAGTTTAATTGACTTATTAACTTCATATTTTCATACATACTCTGGAGTTTCTTATTATTTCCTACTCTGCATCCCTTAAGATCATCTCTCATTCTTTGCTCTTTTATTCCAGGCTTTGATAAAGAGATGCTTTTCTCCTCTGTAAAGTAAAAGGGAAAGTATTTTCTACCAATAATTCTAGCAGAATGCCCCACAATCAGTCAAGTAGTCAATCAATAATTATTTATTAATCTCTTACTATGCTCTGGGTACTAGGCTAAATGATGGGAATAAAAATCCAAGCCAAAACAAGGGAGTTCCTGCCCACAAGAAGCTTACATTCTAATGGAGAAGGCAACACATTAAAAAGAAGCTCAAGGGGAAGAATGTAGAGGACATGATGGAAAGAAGAATGCAGCCTGGTGAGAAATTAGAAAAAGATGGCTGGCCCCAGAACGTCTTTATTTAGAGATTCTGGGTATAACTAATCAGTGAGAGGGGCCTCAAAGGAATTCTGAGGTGTTAATTTCAGGGTAATCATTTCCTTTGTCTCTAATCTCTAATGTCTTTCCCTCTTGCCTATCATATACCCATCTCCCATAACCTTAAAAAAGAAATAAACCTTAACTTTACCTTATAATCTATTTATTCTCCTTTTCATAGCAAAATGTCCAGTAAAGACTATCTACATCTGGTGACATGAATTCTTCTCTTCCTATTCCAATGCTTTGCATTCTGGCTTCATCATTCAACTGACAACTTGCCAAAGATGCTGGTGATTTCTTTACTGCCAAATCTAAAAGCATTTTCTCCATCTTTGTATTGTTGACTTCTCCATAGCCTTTCACATTTTTTACTATGTTTTCCTCTGTTCTTGTTGAATTTACATAACTGTTCTTTCTTTGTTTGCCACCTATTTATCTGACTGTAAATTCTGTCTTTTTTGATGGATCTTCATTTATGTCTCCCCTTCTTCTCCAATTTTAGATTATACTAAATGTTCTGAATTATCTTCTCTCCACATTCTCTTTCAGTGAACTCATCAGCTTCCATGAATTTAATATCATTTCTTGCAAAAATACATGCTGAAATATACTAAATATATATGGAAGCATATATAAATATACTGTCATATATATATGTACATACATGCATATGTATATCCATCCATCCCTAGTCTCTTTTTTGAGTTTTCATCCTGAATTACTACCTGTCTACTAGACATTTTGAGTGGGATATTCCAGAAATGTCTTAACATCAACATAACCAAAACAGAAACTATATCTATTAACTTATTTATTTCTTTCAATAGTACCACTACCTTCTGGTCAACCATGTTCACAACTTTGGCTTAAACCTTGCCTCCTCATTCTCCCTTACCCCCCCACTCCCATTCTACATCCAGGTAGTAGACAAATCTTTTCATTTCTACCTCTGCAACATCTTTTATATTCTATCCCTTTCTCTATTCACATAGCCACTACCACAATACAAACCCTCGTCGCCTTTCATCTAGTTGCTTGTGATAACCTAACTGATCTCCCTACTTTGAGTCTCTCCTCTCTGTTGCTGTCAAAGAGTTATTCCTTTTTTTTTGCTTTTTGCTGAGGCAATTGAGGTTAAGTGACTTGCCCAGGGTCACACAGCAAAGAGTTATTCCTAAAGCACAAGTCTAACTATGTCATTCCCCTAATCAATACATTTCAAAGAGTCCCTGTTATCTCTAGGTTCTAATACAAACTCTTCTGTTTTTAAACCAATTCATAACCTGGCTTCACCCTATCTTTGCAGCCTCATTATATGCTATTCCCCTTATTACAGTGTATGGTCCAACCAAACTGGCCAGTTTAATAATGTTTAATATCATTTCTCCTTTCCATTGTACTGGCTATCCACCAATCCTGAAACAAACTTTCTCTTCCTCTTAGCTTCTTAAAATCCAGTTTCCCTCAAAATTCAGCTTTTCCTACAAAAGAAGTCACTGATCATTCCAGCTACTAAAGGCTCTCCACCCCAAAATTACTTTGTTTTAACTTTGTATATATTTTGTATCAACTTACATCTAAATACCTTGAAGTTACTTGTTTCTTTATTGCCTTTGGATCTCCAATAAGTAGCAGTATCTATTGGCTCTTAGATATTTGTTCATCAATTTATGTGTAAGAAACAAGACTTGAAATCAGGTCTTTTCACCTCCATTGTTGGTCTCCTATCCTCTTTGTCATGGAGTTCTTCAGGATTTCCCCTAATCATATCAGATTAAAATAGTCTATTCCTTGGAGACATGAGATTTCAGGTTCTTCTGTGAAGACCCTTTGGCCTTAGTAATGGATTCTGACAATCTCTTTCCCACTTAGTTTTTCCAATGGTCATGTCCTACCATAACCATTGTGGTTAATGGTTTGCCTCAAGTAGTCATTTACAAGATGCACAGCTGCATAAGAAGGTAGCAGCCAGCTCACAGAGTGATTTCAGTTCAATCCCTCAAACATACAGTTCCAATTACCAAAAAATAAATATCACTTGAAGACAAAATACAGGTTGGGGAGGCATTCATATTTGCAGGGACAGAAGCATTAATGCACCAGAAAATTAAATCATTAAAATAATCTTTTATTTTAAAAAATAGTTATGAAGAAATGACTCACTAGATTTTCTAGCTGAACTTTGAGAGCCAACTTCAGCATCAGATCCATCTCAAGGAGGAAAAAACTTAGGAGGGGGAAGAGTTTTATAGATCATTTGAACATGCTATAAAACAATTTTCCTAAAACCAGTATCTTTCATTTCAAAAAGTTTTATTGTGACATGAAAGTGAACTGACTAAGCACTGACCTTTCTTCAGCTATTGAATGTGAAAACCAAATTCCCCTTGACTTCACTAACATGTAGCAGGCGTTTGGCCAAAGAGGACCATCAGACTAACAAATCATAAATGCACTGTTTATCCTGTCTCATCATTACTACCCATCAAATACTATGTGCCTCCTATGAAATCTAGGAAACATAGCTAAAACTAAGCAATAATTATAAGTTCTCTCTAGTAAAATTTGGGTAATGAGCTCAACTCTGATGCCAGCTAAAATTTCTTGGTTCTTTTGACTGGTTCCACTGGTATGCTGGCAACTTTAACAACTGGTTGTCTAGGAAAAAATGTATGGAGGGCACTTTTTAAATTTAATATATGTTATTAATATTTTCCCATCACTTTACATCCAGACAATCAATTAAATAAATCAAGCCTTGATTTGCTGGTTTCTATGGGGTAAATGTTCACAGTGAAAATTTAACAATTCTTTCTCATAAAGCCAATTTGAATTGGTGCTAGCAAAGGAATAGTTGTGACTTTTTAGTGAAGCCATAAATTTGGATTGAACACCAAGCTTAAATCTATTCCATAAATCCACAAACTTTCAGACCATAATGGCAAACTTTTTCAGAATCTGGAGAGTGGTGGTGTATATCTTGGTTCAAAAGACCCAACTAATCAGAATTGAATTAACTCTCAGTTACACAGAAATTGTTTTCCTTTACTCTACTCTCATGAGACAGAAGGCCAGCATAAGATGCCTATTGATATCCCTCACTATCTTACATTTGGACTTCTTGTTCTTGAAGAGAATGAAGACATCAGGGAAGTGATGCTATAACATGCAAGTGAACTGCATTTAAGTAAGAGAGAGCTGTGCAAAGTCACCAGCCTTACTTTCTCATCCTGAACCATCTAGGTCCAGTGGCCACACAGATCAGGGTGACTAGAGATGGATATGGATGTAGTGGGAGACCTTGGATTTTTTAAGCTAAATTCTTTAACAGGTTTCAGGTTAACTGAGGCAACACTAAAACAGTGATAAAGGCTAGATAGCAATTGAGACAAAGAATCTCCTCTTTTACCTCATCCAAAAAATAATCTAAATAAATAAATGAATGAATGAATCTGGAGGGGGAGACCCTCAGGGTTTCTGGCCAAAGCAGAAACTTTGCTATTTATATTCAATCTAAGTCAATTAGGTCTCAAATGACAAATGGGGATTGGCCTAGGATTTCTCGGTGGCCAGTGAGAATCAGACTGATTTTGCTTTAACACCTAATCCTTAAGAAAGAAATCTAGCCAGTAAAACACAAGATTCCAATTTGTAAGCCAGCTTTACTCACAGAAGTTGTTGTTTGTTCTTCTATTGAATCCTTTATTCATACAATTACCAAAATAATTTTCCTATATATAAAGATACTTATGTCTTTCCTTAAACATTTTTAATAGTTCCCTATTGCTTGAAGGATAAAATATAATATCCTTTTTTGAGGGTAGTATTTAAGGTCCCCCACAACCTGGCTGCAGCCTACTTTCTCCAACTTCATTTTACTCTATATCCCATCGCACATTTTATGTTCCAGTTCAAATGATATACTCATGGTTCTTTATTCTTATACTTCAAATTTTTACTTTAATGCATTAATACATTCTGGCAGTCCATCACTTCTCCTTACCTCTCTCAACATTTCCAAAATTTTCCTTTTCCCTTAAATCCTAACTCAATGGCTATCTCTTTAATAAACCTTCTCCAATGTCCTCCCCATCCCATTATAATGTGTTCTCCCCTTCTTTGAATTTGCCTAAAGCATTTTGCTGGATCTCTTGCTTGTCCTTATCCAAATCTCTTTTGTATTATATATATTTGTGTATATTCTTCATTTTGCTTGGTAAACTCTAAGTTCCTTAAAGGCAGAGAAAGGGTTGCTTTTCATGCTTGAATATTAGGTCCTGGAATAGTGTCTTGTAATAATAGATGCTTCATAAACATTTGATTGCTTGCTTGAGTTAATATGAGGGAATTAGTCAAAAAGCAACTTTCAAGGTATGTCTGGAAATGAAGACAAATCCAATACATATCCCAATACATAAAATTCTGTTGAGTTTGGAGGCTACCTGCATCATCATTCCTAGTAACATCAAAACTCATGTAGAATACAATAGCATCTTGCCTTCCCTCTCCTCAGCTCCTGCTAGAAAAATGGGCTTCAAAAAGTCAGGAGTGGGATTAAGGAACTAGCTTTCCATCAGGAATAGGATAAAACCTGAATTCAAAACTGGAATTTCACTGGGGAAAATGAGGGGTGGGTGGGAAAGGAAAAGAAAAGTGCTTAGGCTGACCAAGGTGTTCAATTTCAAAGTGAGTAGATCTGGGCTGGCCTGGTTCCTAGCAAGAAGAGATGGGAACTAGGAGAATGAGTAGAGCTGAAGTAATAGGTGAGGCTATTTCTCTTCATCTTGTTCACTTCCTTCCTGGCCGGTCAAGAGGGGAGAGTTCTAGGTCCTGTTTTTCAACTCTTTCTGGAGTTCTTGATTCCTCTACTCTTCTCAGATGACTGTGTGGCAAACTACACCGAGAATAGGATGCACGTGTTGATTTGAGGTGCATTTCTAGCCTCTTTTCAAGAGCAATTATGTCTCATGTTTTCTGGATTATTGTTAAGAATTCTATTTTTATTATATAAGAATAAGTTAACATATTTTTATTTGAATTTATTTATTTATTTTTAATCTATAGAATAAAGCAAGCATTTCCAAAGTATAGTACAATTTAAAAAAAAAAAGATGATGCAATGAAACAGAAAATTCACTATGTACAACTTGCTATGCTTTTAAAATACACAACACAATTATGTAAATTTCCTTTCCCCCTTTTTTTCTTCCCGCTCCCCAACCTTAGAGATATATGTATGTACATACACATGTGTGTACACACATACATGTATAAACATGTATGTGTGTAGGTGTTGATATAGGTATGGGATAATTTTGCATGTATGTATATAAAATTATTCTATACATAATCTATTTAACACTTCTTTCTCTGGATGCAGATAACTTCTTCCTTCATATGTTATTTAATAATAAATTTGGGTATTTAAAATAGTCAAAATGACCTTTTCATTCAAAATCATTTTAAAACAATATTTCTATTACTGCATACAATGTTGTCTTGATTCTGCTCACTTTGCTTTTCATTATTTCATGCAAATCTTTCCATGTTTTTATAAGTCATCAAGGTTGTCAATTCTTATAACACAGTAGTATTCCATCACATTCATATACCATAGCTTGCTCATCCATTCCCCAATAAATAGGCATCCCTGTAATTTCCAGTTCTTTGCCATCATAGAGCTACTATGAACATTTTAAAACAAAGTTTTTTTTTTTCCTTTTCCCCTAGTCATCTTTGGAAATATTACGTGGCAGTGGTATTGCTGAGTTGAAAGGTACAGACAATTAAATAATTCTTTGGGCATAATTCTAGAATGCTTTCCAATAGATCAATTCACAATAATGAATTAATTTCCCAACTTTTCCACATTCTCTCCAATATTTCTCATTTCCCCCTTTTATCATTTTAGCCAATCTGAAAGGTGTAAATGATATCTTGAGTCTGCTTTCATTTATATTTCTCTAATCAACAATTATTTAGAGCATTTTTTCATATGATTGCAAATTGCTTTGATTTCTTCATTGGAAAACCATTTATGTCCTTTGTCCCTTTATCAGATGGGAAATGACTTATGTTGTTATAGATTTGACAAAGTTCTTTATATATTTGAGATGAAACCTTTATCTGGGAAGCTGTCTATAAAAATTTTTCCTCTCACTTCCCACCAATTTTCTGCTTTCCTTCTGATCTTAGTTACATTTATTTTATTTGTTAAAAAACATTTTAAATTTAATGTAATTGATACTTTTTGTTTTATAACGAACTTTGTTCTGTCTCTTGTTTATTCATAAATTGTTTGTCTTTCCAGAAGTCTAAAATGTTATATGTTCTTTGCTCTTCAAATTTTCTTGTAATCTCTCTCTTTATATATAGGCCATGTATCCATTTTTACCTTAATAAATGATGCAAGATATTGATCTTTGCTCATTTTCTGCCACGCTGCTTGCCAGCTTTCCAAACACACTTTTATCAAATGATGAATCTTATCAACAAATCTTTACACTCATCAAATACAAGATTATGTTTATTTGATGCAATAAATTCTGTCTACTCTGTTCTTTTGATCTACCTTTCTGTTTCTTAGCCAGCATCAAATAGTTTTATTAATTTCTGCATTATAATATAATTTAAAATCTGCTACTGCTAAGCCTCTTTTCTTTACAATTTTATTAATTCCTTTGGTACCTTGATTTTTTTTTGTTTTTCCAAATTAATTTTGCTAATTTTTTCTAATTCAGTAAAATATTTTTGGTAATTTAATTGAAATGGTGTTAAACATGCAAAGTAGTTTTAGTAAAATTGTGATTTTTATTGTATGGACCCTGCCTATCCATGAACACAATATTTCTACAATTATTTAACCCTGATTTTATTTGAATGAAAAGTTTTTAATAAATTTGTTATATGATTCCTGGATTTATTTTTGGTATTTTAAACTGCATAGTTATTTAAAATGGAATATTTCTTACTAGCTACTTCTTGTAGAGTTTTGTTTGTGATATATAGGGATGCTGATGACTTATGCAGATCTACTTTCTATCTTTCTACTTTGCCAAAAATATCAAATGTTTCAACTAATTTTTTTAGCTGAATCTTTGTGGTTTTCCAAATATATCATCACATCATTTGCAAAAAGAATAGTTTTATTGCCTCATTCCCTATTCTGATTCCTTCAATTTCCTTGTCTTATTGTTTTACTAGGATTTCCAATACAGTATTAAATAATATTAATGACAGTGAGCATCCTCGTTTCAGACTTGATTTTACTGGAAAGACTTCTACTTAACCCAATACTTGCTGATGGTTTAGATAGATGCCTTTAAAATATATTTAAACAAAAATCCACTTATATCAATATTTTCTAGTGTTATTAATAGAAACGAGTACTATGGTTTACCAAAAGATTTTTCTGCATTTATTGATATAATTTAATTTTTGAAAACTTTTATTATTGGTGTAATCAATTATTTTTAATAGTTTTTTTCTTATATTAAACCACATCTGCATTCCTGATATAAATTCCATTTGGTCATAATGGATAATCTTTGCAATATATTTTTGTAATCATTTAGTTATTATTTTTAGGCTTCTTTCATCTATATTCACTAATCAAATTGGCCTTTAATTTTATTTCTCTGTTTTTACTCTTCCTGATTTAGATATCAGTATCATATTTGCTTCATAAAAAGATTTGGGAGGCAGCTAGGTGGTGCAGAGGCTAGAGCACCTGCCCTGAAGTCAGGAGGACCTGAGTTCAAATCTGATCTCAGACACTTCCTAGCTGTGTGACGCTGGGCAAATCACTTAACCCCCAATTGCCTCAGCAAAAATAATAATAATAAATAAATAAATATTTAAAAGATTTGGTAGGATTCCTTCCTTGTCCTATTTATTACACATAATTTATTTAATACTGGAATTAGTTGATTTTTAAATGTTCAATAGAATTTACTCATAAATCCATCTTGCCCTGTTGCTTTTTTTTCTGAAAAAGCTCAATTATAACCTGTTCAATTTCTTTTTCTTTCTTTTTAAAAATAATAGGTTTTTTACCCTTTGACCCAGCAGTGTTTCTATTGGGCTTATATCCCAAAGAGATCTTAGAGGAAGGAAAAGGACCCACATATGCAAGAATGTTTGCGGCAGCCCTTTTTGTAGTGGCTAGAAACTGGAAACTGAATGGATGTCCATCAATTGGAGAGTGGCTGAATAAATTATGGTATATGAATGTTATGGAATATTATTGTTCTGTAAGAAATGACCAGCAGGGTGATTACAGAGAGGTCTGGAAAGATTTGTATGAACTGATGCTGAGTGAAATGAGCAGAACCAGGAGATCAATATACACAGCAACAACATTATATGATGATCAATTCTGATGGACATGGCTTTCTTCAACAATGAAATATCTCAAACCAGTTCCAATGGTTCAGTGAAGAAAGACATATACATCCAGAGAGAGGGATATGAAATGTGGACCACAACATAACATTTTCATGGTCTCTCTCGATGTTTGCTTAAATTGGGTTTCCTTTTTCAGATATTTTTTGTTCATATAGATATGATTGTTCTTGCACAGCAAGATAAGTATGGAAATATGTATACATATATTCAACTTCTCAAGTATTTTAATATAATTAACATGTAGTAGACTTCCTGCTATCTAAGGGAGGGGAGGGGACTAGGGGGAAAATTTGTAATGGAAAGCTTTGTAAGGATCAATGTTGAGGAACTACCCATATATATGTTATGCAAATAAAAAACTTTAATAAATTTTTTTAAATAGGCTTTTTTATTTTCAAAACATATGCAAAGATAATTTTCAACATTCATACTTGCAAAATCTTGTGTTCACAATTTTTCTCCTTCCCTCCCCTCACCTCCTCCCCTATATTCAATATATATTAAACATGTGCAATTCTTCTATACATATTTCCACATTCATCATGCTGCACAAGAAAAATCAGATCAAAAAGAAAAATAAATGAGAAAGAAAAGAAGAAATAAACAACAAAAAAGGTGAAAATGCATTGTTGTGATCCACATATAGTCCCAACATTCCTCTTTCTGGAAATGGCTGTGTCCATCATAAAAGTCTATTGGACTGAATCAATTCATTGTTGAAAAGAACCACATCTATCAGAGTTGATCTTTTTGTTTCTGTGTACAATGTTCTCTTGATTCTACTCACTTCATTCAGCATCAATTCATGGAAGTTGCTCCAGGCCTCTCTGAAAGCATCCTGCTGACCATATCTTATAGAATAATAATATTCCATAACATTCATATATCATAACTTATTCAGCCATTCCCCAACTGATGAGCATCCATTCAGTTTCCAGTTTCTTGCCACTACAAAAAGGGCTGCTGCAAACCTTTTCCCTTTTTTATGACCTCTTTGTGATACAGGCCCAGTAGAGACACTGCTAAATCAAAGGGTATGCAAAGCTTGATAGCCCTTTAGGCATAATTCCAAATTGCTCTCCAGATGGTTGGATCAATTCACAACTCCACCAACAATGTATTAGTGTCCCAATTCTCCCACATCCCTTCCAACATTTATAATTATCTTTTCCGGTCATCTTAGCCTATCTGAAAAGTGCATAGTAATACTTACGAGTTGTCTTAATTTGCATTTCTCTGATTAATAGTGATTTAGAGTATTTTTTCATATGACTAGAAATGGCTTTAATTTCTTCTTCTGAAATTATTTTCTTTTTTTAAATAGGCTTATTTAAATATTCTATTTCCCTTTCTGCTAATCTAGGCAATTTATATTTTGTAAATATTTTCCCACTTCATTTAAATTGTTCAACTTATTGGCATATTATAGTTGAGTAAAATAATTCCTTATTATGGTTTTAATTTCATTTTTGTTCTTGCATATTCACCCTTTTCATTTTTGACACTAATGATTTAGTTTTCTCCTCCCTCTTTTTGGCATCAAATTAACCAATTGTTTATTTATTTATTTATTTATTTATTTATTAATAAAACCAAATCCTAGGTTTTTGCACTCAATTTTATACACATTTTTACACTCAGTTTTATTCATCACATCTTTAATTTTTAGGATTTCCAGTTTAGTGTCTAATTGGGAATTTTTAGGGTTTTCTTGCCTGCTTTTTCTTTATTTTATTCATGTAAGCATTTAGAGATATAAAATTTTCTCTGGTCCCTGCTTTTGCTGTATTCCATAGGTTTTGATATAATTTTCATTCTCTTTAATGAAATCATTGATTGTTTTTATAATTTGTTCTTTAACTTACTCATTATTTTAGATTAGACTTTAATTTCTAATTAGTTTTTAATCTATGTTTCTTTCCATGGTTTCTTATTAAATATAATTTTATTGCATTATAATCTGAAAAGGATACTTTTTTTTGCTTCTCTGCTTTTAATTATAAAATTTTTATATACTAATATATGGTCAATCTTTGTAAAGGTAACATTAACCAGTGAGAAAGATGTATTCCTTTCTATTAAATTCAATTCCTTCCAGATTTTTATCATAGCTATTCTGTCTAAAATTACACTCGTTTTCCTTGACTTCTTTCTTATTTCTTTTTCTGTTAGATATACCTAGTTTTAAGAGGAGATTAAAGTCCCCCACTATTTGTTTTATTTTATTTTATTTTAAACATTTTTTTTATTTTATTTGCATAACATATGTGTGGGTAATCCTTCAACAATAACCCTTACATACCTTTCTGTTACAAATTTTTCCCCCCAGCTACCCATCCCTCCCCTAGATGGCAGGATATCCACTACATGTTAATTATGTTAAAATATTGGCAAATCGAATATATGTATGCATATTTCCAAACTTATCATTGTTGTGCAAGAAAAATCTTATCTATACAAAAAATATATCAGATAAAGGAAACACAATGTAAGCAAACATCAATCAAGGAGTATGAGAATGTTATGTTGTGGTTCAC